>JAECUM010004988.1:0-76888 GCA_016617855.1 Megalonaias nervosa
GAACAGGGTTTTTTTTTTTTTTAAATTTATCTAACCAGTCATCTGCAGGCACACAATATACATGTGCAGATGTATTCACAAATACATATACTGTTGAAATAAAAGTGTATATAGGAGATTATTTTCTTACCCAAAATGTGTCTCCTTGCAAGTTCAGAACTCTTCTCATGGCCATTGGATGAAGAAATGACTTCCTAAATTTCTGACCTCGCTTGACCATGGCATATAATAGTCCAAATGGCCATATTTAAAATAATCGTTTATTTTGACTGTGGTAATAGTTTGTGTTTTGTTAAAAAAAAAATACCAAAATAATGTGCACTATACTTAAATTCATGGATGGAAGGATGGTACAGAATCCACAAATACAATTGTAAAATAAGTGAGATTGTTTTGAAATTATTTTCTTTTACAGCTTTAAGTATTAATCTGTTACATGTTAGATGATAGATTTGAAACTTTTGTAGTTAACTGTGTCCATTTATTTGATTTAGAAGTTGGGTGAAAGTATTAATGACAATATGGTATTGAAATCTAAATTGTAGGTGATCAAGAATAACCTGAACCCAACCTGGAGGTCCTTTGTTTTGCCGGTACAAAGTTTGTGTGGTGGAGATAAGTCAGCACAGATCAAGGTAAGAGTTAATGCCTGAGTCTATCAAATGGCATGTGGTTTGTTTCCCATTTAGTGAAAAATGTTAGTTCCATAATTTATAGGTAATTCTATCTTAAAATTCTAAAACGATGTAACTAAAGTTCGCAAATGTATTCTTGATGGAGGTTCATGGGAATGAATAATAATATCGTATTACATTTTTGATTACAATATATGAAGGGTAGTTTGGTTGAATTTTTAATGGTACTTTAAGCACATTATTTAGGTTTATCATATTGAGGAAATGGGAACAAAGTGTCCTATTCAGGGACATGGAGGCAGCTGACCAAGGCTGACCTAGGTGGATATTGAACTGTGAGTTCTGGATGATGAGTGTGATGATCAAAAATTGAACTACTGTGGCTCATTTTTTCAAATGCGAACATGAACTTTAGAAAGAAATCATTGTTTGATTTAAAACCATGATAATAAAATTTTGGTTATCTGATACCTTTGTTTGTTTTTTATTTAAAACCATGAAAATACAATTTTGGTTAATTGATACCTTTAGTTCAGTTCATATAGAATACTACTATCCAGCACAACAGCTAATTTGTTTATTATGTGCTGCTAAATATTTCATTATTTATCTGGTCTATATGCTACAATTTAAAAAAAAAAAATTATGTTAGGATTATACATGGGCAAAAATTCTGCATTCCAGACAAAATTATACTGTAGTGTTCATGAGACAACTGCAATGTCATATGTTAGAGATCTGGTGTCCAGTGTGACTTTGAATAGCTCAAAAATATGTTTCTGCTTGATAACATGACCTTCTGTTAAGCCCGTATGTAGTAGATAAGCCCATTAACTTGTTCTTTTTGTCAAGCCTGCCTGTAGTAGATATGTATAGTAACTTGTCCTTCTGTCAAGAAGCCTGCATGCAGTAGATTTGCCCAATAATTTGTCCAACTATGAGCCCGCATGTAGTAGGTATGCCCAACATCAGCAGTAAATGTGATATCATTTTCAGTGTTAAATTCTCTGTACAAGTTTTTCCAACAAATACATTACTGAATCACATTAACATCTGGAATTACTTCTGCTAGCTCCAGAATCCAGCCCTCCCATAGACTTGAAAAGTCTGTCTGTCTGTATTTTGTATAGACTAAGGAGAGTAACTCTTACAGATTACCTCCCCTTATCCCACTATTTGGCACTTTGTATACTGGATATCATCAGTAACTTTCAATGAAAACTGTCAACAGACCTTCTAGAATATGGATTTCTAATTTTTCTGTTAGCCATCCAACAGCCTTTGTTGGTGGTACAGTTAAGTCCAACAATCATACAATGTATTGTATGCTACATTTGGTGTATTTTGGTGAAGTTAAGACATTTTTGTGAATTTGTTACCACTTCATATGAGAAAATACATAAAATCAGTAATGCTGTTGACAGAAGCATCCAAGTTGATGACCATTCCTACTTAGATTCTCACGATCCTGCCATGGAAAGAACTGAATTCAGTTTCAAAGCTGCCATAGAATATTTTTTTCATATCCTACCCTCTAAGGAATTCCCCACTGCCAGATACAAGTACAATATACAAAGTCAAGGCAGCTGTGGATAAGGACCAAGATGACATTAATCCACAGTCTTTGAAGATTGTGGAAAGAGCCAGGTGCTTATCAGAAAAATGTCAGCAATCCATGCCATAACAAGGCCTCTTTCTCACGAAGTCAGTTTCTGACCACCTTTCTCTGTATTGGTACAGGTTGCACAGTAACACCTATCATACTGATTTTCCAAGCATCTACAAAGATTTTTCAGTGCTGTCAATTTGTCATACCATCTGTATTACAGGTGTAGAAGTTTTCAAATTCCACTTCAAAACTCATGTGGAATGTGGTTTCTTTTTCCTCTTTTGGATTGGTCTCTCTTTAGCAGCGTACCACTTGGCGAAGAAGGCAAAGAATGATCATGCTTTGGATACAGTTGAATCTCTAAAGTTATTAATAAGGCTATGGCTAATATC
This sequence comes from Megalonaias nervosa, assembly GCA_016617855.1. Lineage (NCBI taxonomy): Eukaryota > Metazoa > Mollusca > Bivalvia > Unionida > Unionidae > Megalonaias > Megalonaias nervosa. Next base: position 2,637 of record JAECUM010004988.1, read on the forward strand.
CTAACAGCCTCCTCTAACCTAAATCTAAGATGAAGGGATACTCTATTGTGCTCTGTGTCACTCAAACTACATCACGTAGCAGATTTGTGCTCCCATCCTTTTGGGTCCCAACCCATGTTGGAGGGACGTATAGAGGAAATGATAAAACTTGTCTTAGCTCACCCTCAACACAAGTCTCAGAAACTGGACAATGAGAGTCAGAGATATGATAGAGGCTATAGTCAGATGTGGCAAAATTACAGAGGCTGAGTGTGCAGTAGATAATCTCACCCTTTATCTTGATGACTGGTTGGGAGAGGACAGAGAAAACAAGATTTCTCATCCTCAAAGCCTCTCAATTCCAAACAATGACTTACCTCCTGTACCATCCACTGGCAACCTTTGATGGGTGGCAGGTTCCTTCTGTTTCATAGTTCATTAACCAATTTATTCCCTGACAATGAGTGGTTGATACGGTTGGTTTTGGTGGAGCTCCATATTTGTTGAGCCAGCCCCCTTCTCTCTTGTCAGACCCCTTTATGAAGGAGACTCTGACTGACCCCATGAAGGTTGATATATGGAAGAAGGAGATGAAGGCATTATAGGTACTCCCTGGGATACTTAACTGCAATATAGGTAAAGTCACAGATATGTAATGAACTGTAAACATGAGCACAGTTTTTTTTCTTTTCAAATCGAGTGCACCCACAGTATATAGTTCTGCTTCTCCTCTTGTGTACATGTGTAAATCGTGTTACATTTTTTGATAATCTTAAGGATTTTGTTTTGTTAAAGTTACCCGTCACCATGATGTCAAAGCCATATGTAGCCTAGTAAAACCCAACTTATGTAAAAACCAACATATTTAGAGGCCCTAGAAACATAACCCTTGCCTATCTTGGGAAGTAACTGTGCTAGACAAAAGGGCAGTAGAGATTGTTTGAAAACCAGCATCCTCAGGTTTCTGTTCAGGGCTGTTCTTAGAAAAAAACAGAGCCAGCGGTAAATTGAACAGTTAATGATTTAAGGAACCTTAATGTGTTGATAAAAACCCCTAAGTTTAAAGTGGAAATGGCAAGTTCCATCCATATATCCATAGAGCCCAATGAATACGCAATAAGCATGGACCTGTTTGGCATATTTTTAGCCATTCTATCCATGTAACATGTAGTAAATACCCACGTTTTTCGCCTACAGTGGAGCAGTGTCTCATTTATGTGCCATACCTTTCAGCCTCAACCTCAGCTCTTGTGCATTTACTCAAACATTGGACTCCATCATCACCCTTTTCCAGATGACATCCTCATCCAAGTTGTCAGTGTACCTAGACAACATCCTACAGAAGCACTTGGTTTTATTTCACGACATGAACAGTCTTCTCTGTCTCATTCGAAGCTGATGATGGATAGTAAATATGGACAAGTCAGCACTTGTCCGTTTCCAACATTTCATTCATTTGGGTATGGAGTTCCTCACCAATATGAACATAGTCCATCTTCCTCCCAAACACACAGACTATATTGTTCTGGTGTTGGAGAAAGCTTCTTCCCAGAAATTTATAATCAAGAGGGAGTTTCTTCAACTCCTTGGCCTCTTCAATGCAGCATTGGATCTCATGAATCATAGCCACATCTACATGCAACCTTTGCAGATGGCCCTTCTCTTTCACTGGTGACTAGTTTCTTGTCCATTAAATCAGCAGATAAAGATTTCAATTTAATCGACACTTCCTAATTCAGTGGGAGAGCAGAGAATGGCTAGTATCAGGAATTCCTTTGGAAACCTTGCAACCATGGGCAACAGTCTGCTCAGATACATGCTTGGCAGGACAGTCTTATTCAAAAACAGTTCTAATAATGTCGGACAACTCCCTGGTGATCAGTTACCTTTTGAAACACATTGGAACAGTTACCTTCAGAAACGTGGAACAAAGTCTCTGCAGCTAGGTGTGATAATATGGGACTACCTTTGTTGGAGTTCCCCACATAAAATAAACATTCAGGTATGTCACATTTCGGGCATGCTTAATGTCCTGGTCAGTTCTCTTTTTTTTATTGAACATTGGTTGTCAGGTTGTGGGGCATTACCATAAAATTATTTTTTTTAGACACAACACACACATACAGACATACACTCGCAAATATTTTACAAAAAGAACCACTTATTTATAAACCCAAAGGTGTTTTATGTTGACTGTTTGTTCGTTTGATGAGAAAGGAAAGAAAACTAAGAAATCAACCCAAACGTTGACAGAAGGGTCCACTTTTCCTTAAACTTTTCCTTAAACTGATCACTTGCTGTACTCTTTGGCGATATTTTTCCATCCTTTTGTATGATAAAATACAATTTTTATAATGGGTGAGATTCTGGATATTGATGCACAGTGTGATCTGTATACAACATATTTTGCAAGCAAAATCAGAAAATTGATAAGATCATTAAAGTTTTGATTTCCTATGAAGACATCTTTTTATGTAATTATAACATTTGGGTCATAAGTTTGGATCCGTTCCACAAATAATTTCCAAAAATGTTCAATAACTGAGCAGTCATAGAATAAGTGCTGAATTTGTTTGTTCCCTCCTTACAGAAGGTGCATTTATCATTATCACTTAAATTATTCTTTTGGAAAAACTGGTTTGTGACAGTATTTTTAAGTAGAAATCTAAAATTAAAGCTAATCAGTTTTTGTGTCTTTTGTACAAAGTTTAGCCCAAACAAAAGAGTTTGTCCATTCATTTACACCAATTGCACATCCTAACTGCCTGGACCAACTTTCATGTTTACCATTTTGCTTTTTTATCTTGGTTCTTTTAGATCTTTATAAATAAATTTATTCTTTGTTCTTACCCTAAGTTGCGAAGTTTTGTCAAGTATTCCATGGAAAATGTTTCCACTTTCATAAAAACTTTTAATTTTCTTTTTCCACTTTACTGATATCTTTGAGATGAGCAAAGTACTGTATAAAATTATTAGTTTGTGTTGTTTATTTCATCAAATCTTAATAGAGATCCTTCTGCATCAAAAAGGTGTTTAATAAGTACGACACTATTTGTTCTTGACTTTGTGTATTTAAAATTATCTACAGTTACAAAATTAAGAATATCTTGATAATATTATTCCTGAACATTGATGGTTAAATTTTCTTTGAGATAAAGCATAAATAACATCATTCCAAAAGATACATTTAATTGTTTCAGAGATTTCTTTCAATTTGGTGTTTCCTAATTTTAATAATAGTATACCTCCAAATTTTCCAAATATTTGTTTGCAAACCAGTTTTTGCCATAAACCATCATTATTCAGTATAAGGTGCCTAGTCCAGGAAAGTTTTATATAACACATAAATGAGTGCAAGTAAATCATATTAATGCCTCTTCCTTAAAGGAAGCTATAAAAGTATCTCTTTTTACTGTCTCGGTTCTTCCACCACAAGTAAAGTTGGAAAATAATGAATTCAGTTCATTTGCTGTATGGGATGGAGGACTTGGTAGAGGAACAAAATGATGAATAAATTTTGGCAAAATCAAGGGTTTTATCAAAGTAATTTTTCCAATAAGGGACAAATTTCTTCTCCACCAGCCAAGCAGTTTCTATACTTCTGTCAACTTCATCACATAATTAAGTTCAACCATATCCTCCATATTCAAAGAGAAATCTGCTCCTAATAATCGAAAATTGGTGATTGGCTAGTTAGTGTCAATTGCAGGACATATCTTTTCATTAGAAATTTTTTAAATTTCCAATCCAAGTAGCTATTGATTTAAAAACATTGAAATGCAGACCTGATGCCAAGACAGTCATTTAAAATCTGCATGGTTGTTTTTAAGGGCAAAGGAAAACTGTCCAATTATAAAAACATGTCATCAGCATACTGCCCAAATTCAAACATAGAAAATGCCTGTAATATTTGTGTTCTTTTTTAGTTCTATTGCAAGAAGTTCAGTTCATGTTATAAATGAGTAGGGTGCTAAAGGGTCTACCTGGATGACAACCTCTATTCAAATTGAAAAATGGGGATAAATGTCCATTATTAATAACTCAACTTTTTATTTATTGCAGAATTCTCTAAACCACTGACAAATAGATTCCCAAAGTTAGAAGATTTCAGGACATTCTCCAGAAAGTCCCTTTCGACTGAGTCAAAAGCTTTCTCAAAGTCTCTCAGTGAGAGAAGACCATATTCATTATTTTCATCAGGATACTGCATCAGGTCATAAAAAATTCTTGTATTTTCACCAATGAATCCCCCTTTCATAAAGCAATTTGACTGTCACTAATAATAAAGGGAGGACTTTCTTGACCCTAGAAGCAATTGATGCCAAAGCAGTCTTGTAATCTACATTAAGTAGTGAAATTGGTCTCCAATTTTTAATGAATTTTGTGTCTTTATCTTTCTTGGAATGCTAGTAATGATTCCCTGAGACTAAAATTCTGAAAAATGTTGCATATCATATCCAGTATTTAGAGACCTAAAGAAAAAGCCACTTAAATCTTTCCAAAAGAATTGGTAGAATTTAACATTAAATCCATCGGAACTGGGGCTAGTTCCATTTTTCATATTTTTAAGTGCTAAACCACATTCCTCAAAAGTTAGCTTACCTTCACATAAGCATCTTTCAAAATCTCAGTTTTTTATTATGACTTAAAAAGTGATTACGAATTTGTAAATTATTTTTGTTTCGGCTTTTGTATAATTTTTCATAAAAATCTTTCTGGTGATTTAATATCTCTCTTTGACCTGTTACCCATGCTCCATCTTCCATAATTAACTCTTTTATTATTTTGTTTATGTAATTTCTCTTTTCATGGTTAAGGAAATATTTAGAATTTTTGTCACCACACTCATACCATCTTGCTTCCAATCTTAACTCTACACCTTGCGCTTCTTTTTTTCTCATTTTTTTTAGATCTGCTAGTCGATTCTCTATCAAGGAGGGGACAACTGCAGCACATGGTGTCCCTCTGTCCATTGCTATAAATATTTACCCAATCACATTATTATAAATACTTGCCCAATTACATTGCAATAAATACTTACCCATTGAGTATGCAAATTGATGGTTTAACTGATGATAGACTGTTTGCAACAAGGTGAAACAACGAGCTGCATGTCTTCATCTCCTCATTTCCAGAACCAAATGCATGGGCTGTTGACACACTTTCAGTTAAAATGGAGGGAATTTGGTCTTAAGCCTTCTCCCCAGCAGTTCTGATCCCATAGTTAATCCAAAAAATGAGGGGCACAGATTGCAAGATAATTCTGAATAACCATCTCCAATTGGACAAGTCATAAAGTCACCAATTTCTGCTCAACTTGGCAACAGACACGCCCAGAAAAATCCTGACAACCCCAAACCTTTTCAAACAGCTGATGTTGCTAATCTTTCACCCATGTCAGGAGAAACTTCTCTTTGATGCTTGGCTCTTGTCAGGCATTCATTGCAAAAGAAAAACTTCATCTTTAGTTGTGGAGAGGATCTCATCAGCTAGATGGCAATCCACTTTCAAAATATACAGTGGGAAATGGTGTGGTTTTTTACTGGTGTCATGTAAATGATGTAACACCATGGTCAGCCACCATTCCCCAGCTGGATAACTTATTTTGTTTGCCCTTTAAAAGCAAGAAGCTGTCACCACTAACAATTAAGGGATATTGCTCCATGATTTCTAACACATTTAGAAATCATGGGTGGCTTGACATCAGTCACAACAAAGATCTCTCAGACTTGCTAACCAACTTTGATCAATCTGACCTCACTCACTGACCTTGTTCCTGAAGTGGAATCTATTGTGGGTCTTGACATGTCTCAGATTCTTCAAAAATCAAGTCTTTGTCTACTGACACCAGACCACACCACCCCTGACAAAACTGCATCCTCAGATAGGACCTATCAACTTTCACTGGATTTGCCCATGAAAACCTTTCTTTGTAATTATTATTCAAGTTCAAATTCATATGGTAGTTCCTTCAATGTAATTGGGTAATATATTTGGTGGAGAAAAGAAACTTCATAGTGAATTTTGTCTTCTCTTAAAATACTCCCCCAGTCACATTACTATAAATTACTCTCCAATCACATTACTATAAATGCTTACCCACTTACCCAATCACATGACTGTAAAAACTTCCCCAAGCACATTGCTATAAGTGCTTACTCAATCACATTACTATAAATACTTATCCAATTACATTGATTGAAATACTTACTCAATCACATTACTATAAATACTTACCCAATTAAATTGCTATACTATAAATTCTTGCCCAATCACATTGCATTAAATACTTACCCAATCACATTACTATAAATACTTACCCAATTAAATTGCTATACTATAAATTCTTGCCCAATCACATTGCATTAAATACTTACCCAATCACATTACTATAAATACTTACCCAATTAAATTCCTATACTATAAATTCTTGCCCAATCACATTGCATTAAATACTTACCCAGTCACATTACTATAAATACTTACGCAATCACATTGCGAAAGTACTTGCCCAATTACTTCACTTTAAATACTTACGCATTTACCCGATCACATTGCTATAAACACTTATGCACTTACCCAGTCTCATTGCTATAAACACTTATGCACTTACCAATCTCATTGCTATAAAAATACTTACCCAATCACATTGCCATAAATCACTCACAACCCTCCACTTATTGGGAGCATCCTGTCTCAGACATTACTCAAATTAAGGCTGACAATATCTTAAACAGCGCCACCTAATGGGGTAAGGGGAAGTAATCTATAAGACTTCCCTTTGTGTATACAAAATATCAACAGACTTTTCAGGACACACAGTACTAATGGTATGGTATGGAAAAATGGGAACCAGCCTGGATATGGGTGAACATTAAATACAGTATATATGGATTTGGGTGGCCAGGATTGGTTAATAATGTAAGTTATGTTTTAGGTAAAAGAATCTTTTGAGAGCTTGTCCTAGTTGTAAGTGAAAAAAATACAGATCATGGGCACTCAGAAAGTTTAAGTTATTGAATTTTTAATATTATGGTGTTTGCATAGGTTTACTATGGGAACTGAATTAGTACCGTGATTCCTATAGACAGCTACAGCAATACAGTGACTCCACATATGCAGGTGTAATTAACATTACTATAATTGCAATCATGGTTTTATTTGTGGATAACAAGCAAAAGTAATATATTTTGTAAACCACAGAGTGACTTTCAGTGGGATATTAAACACATATTCAGATATATCAACTGTTGCCAACAAGGGGGGTAAGGGAGAACAGGGTGTAGATTTGACTATGTTAGGTGGAGTGTTTTGCACTTGGTTCATATCTAACCAATACATATATAAAAGTTATACAGTTTACCATCTTTAGAGTAATTAAAGTAAGCAATATGATATTTCCTAGTTGTGTTTTGAAACATAATGCATCAGATATGATCACTTAGGTCTTTTCCACCATGCAAAATGGGAATGACCTCTCATGACTTTGCACCCAACTAATTTCTTTCAATGAATGTTTTGAAACATCATATTTGCAATGTAATGGACTTATGTCTACCTTACTTTAGTTTTAAATTATATGTCTTCTGGGAGGAATTTTGGGTAATTTTTGTCATTTAAATCTCTTTTTCTGTAATAATTCATTATACATATAAATAGTCACCTTGACCTATAACCTCTTAATTACATAATATGACAAGGCTGGTAATATATTTCAGTATTAAATTGAAGAGAGATAAATGGTGATATTAAAAAAGGTGACTCTTTTTAGACAACTTTATTTTAATATTTTTTTCTGATTTTCTTAAATAAAGCTCAAATATTTAAATGTTGCCTGAAATGCACCATTGCTCTTTAGGTGAAAATGAACTTGCAGTATAATTTAATATTCACAAATGTAATCTTTGACAAGCAGAACTATACACATTGCTTACTTACGTATTGAACTACTATTCCTAGGGCTGTCAAGAAAATCAAGGGTGGATATAGGACACATGATACTAATGGTATGGAAAAATGGGAACCAGCCTGGATATGGGTTAACATTAAATACAGTATATATGGGTTTGGGTGGCCAGGATTGGTTAATAATGTAAGTTATGTTTTAGGTAAAAGAATCTTTTGAGAGCTTATCCTAGTTGTAAGTGAAAAAAAATACAGACATTGTTTTATTGATGGAATTTCAGTCCTTTAACAGTCTTGAGTTTGGAACACTCATTACTAAAATTAGCACCTGACTCTTTGGTGCAGAATTGAAAGCACATGTTTCAAACACATGAAGGTCCAGAAAATGCCACGGCTCATATCCTTTCCTCTACACAGAAGCTGACATCCAGGTTTTATCTATACTGATAAATATAAGTTTGATCACGGGCACTCAGAAATTTTAAGTTATTGAATTTTCAATATCATGGTGTTTGCATAGGTTTACTATGGGAACTGAATTAGTACCATGATTCCTTCAAGTCTGTGTGAGGGCTGGTTTCTTTTGGTAGCAGAAGTAATTCCCAACATTATTGAATAAGTATTTTAGTACTTTCCTTTTTGAAAGTCATATTACTTTTCAAAAGTTGCTGTGTTCAGCTGTAGCTTTCAGATAATGCCCTGTAGCTTTATGCATGGATCACTGTCTGCCTCTGTTAGCAAAAAATATCATCATAACACCACTTGCAGGCAAAACACATTATTCCACAGATTCCTTGTTGTTATTATATCTGATCCTAGTTTTTGTATGAATTTCAGCATGTCACATTTGTTATATTGACTGCGCTTATTTGTCTTAATTTGTTTTAAAAATTAAGGTATTTAGCTTTTATCAACAAAATCTTTCACTGATGTTAGTTTATAGCAACCAAAACAGAATTTTTATGTTTTATAAAAGGATATTGATTTTTTTATTCTTTAATCATTTGTCATTACAACTCCATTTTTTAGCATTTGTGCAGTGTTTGTTTATATGCAATTTCAGTTTGATGTGTATGACTGGGACAATGATGGATCACATGATTTAATTGGTGGATTCACAACCAGTTTGACACAGTTGTTGGAAGGAGCTGGAAAGGAGGTAAGGTGCAATACATATGTTGTACTACCATTTTAGATAATAGTATATATAGTGAAACTGTATTAATTCAAACATTTTTGTCACACATCTTTTGTCCAGATAAATGGGAAATCCAGATTAATAAATATCTTCCAAAAGTAAACATGGAGGAAATTTGTTCTGAGAAATAGTCATTGGATTCTAAAATATATGTATAGAATTCAGATATCTGAGACTTCACTGTTCAATAATATCACCACAGCAGTATCGTAATGGCATTGCCCTGTAGCTCCCTCACATCTAATAGTTTTTGCTTGAGAATATCAGAAGTTTTTTATATTGATTGAATGGTGGTACATGTGTGAATTTAGTTGTTTCATTTCATCAACATATTGTTCTGGCAATATGATAAATATCACAAGTCTATAATAATTGTTGATGCACTGGGCTAAAAATAATAGTTAATAGACAGTGAATGTCCATTCTTCTGTCATTGGATTCACTTATAAAATTGGATCCAGCCACAAAAAACGTAGACCCTGATCTGCAGTCATATAATGTGGCAGCAGATCTGGGTCTGTGCAGTTTGCAGTTGGACTTGACTTATAAGCAAGTATTAAAGATATAGTATGTCCAAGAAGACATTTTCCATTTAATTAGCTCCACTGGTCATGACCCAGATGATCGTATGTGATGACCTCGTTGTCCATCCATTGCCAAGTATGGGGCTGAAGTAGCTCAGTTGGATGAATATAGTTTCTGTCAGACATCGAACACGGTGTCATCATGAAAGTCATGTTATCTCTAGTCCTTTTGAAGGAGATGGTCATAGTAAAATGAGGTTTTCACTAAAACACTTCTCACTACACTAGTTTGGGCTATATGAAAATGAACAATATGACATCACCAGAACACTGTGGCGATATGCGGCTGGTTCAGAATGAAAATAGTTGTTGTTTTTGTTGTTGGCTTAACACCATTTTTCAGCACATGGTAGGTTATACATGGCATCCAGCATATTTGGTGGAGGAAGAACTCTGGGAAAACCCCCAGAAAAACCACAAACCCAGAGATGCTCCAAGGGCACACAATCACATGATTTGCGCAAAATTTGTACGAATTCGCACACTTGGAAAGTGGTGATCCACGAGAATTCCTACAAATTTGTTTCAAATCGTGCATACGAAATTGTACTCTGCACAGTATACAATTTTATTTAGCCATTCGCCTTTAAATTGTTTGTTGCGACAAAAGTCAAGCTGGTAGAAATATTGTAGTGCTTGTCATGACATGTATTTTTTTGTAACTATATACACATCTGGTTTCTTTGGCTTTACATGAATGGTTGTTAAGCTGAAGTTGATTGTAACATTGGGCCCTGCAACAAGCATTCTGTCATAGTTTGAACCTTGCATCAAGAAAGTTTTACAAATGCGCATTAATAATATGGGCTATCTGGAAGACCCAATATGGCTGAGTCCGATTGTGGTTCATCTTTAGATGATGAGTTCGTTTGGCAAATACTGACTGATCATAGTGATGGAGGCAATTTATTTTTAAAGTTGGGAAGTATATCAGATTTTTGGTGCTGGGGAAAGTGTTAATGGAGATACCACTGAGTGATTTTGAACCTGAAATAATGACGTTAACTACAGGTCCGATTTACATGCTCGATGGACCAAAACAGATGGCATGATGGTCAGCCCTTCATTTCAGAGGTATTTCGAAATTAAATGTAGAAAAGGCAGAAAAACTAGCCGAATTAAAATACAATTTAATTGTAGATTGCACTTTTTATTTTCTTGTCACAATCTAGTCCTGAGGGATCATGTGCAACAAAACCATATAGCCCTAGCTGAAAGATTATGCTAAATCTAATAAACAAGAATCTAAAAATAAAATTAAGAAGTAACACTATTTATTTTATCACAATGCCTCAGTTTTAACCAGTACACTATGGCATTCATGGACTTAAAATCCTGATACAGCATTATGGCAATGTAAATCTGGCATAGTAGTCAGTTGAGTGCTAATTCAAGAAAGTTAAACTTTGGCAAAGCTTATGTTAATGAAAATCTTATTTTGGAGCAGAAGCATCCAAAAGACAATATCTGTGAGCTGTGGAAAATTGTACACAACAACCATAAAGAAAAGTATTCAACCTTGTTCCAGCTGGCTAAGCCAGCTATGTATATGCCCCTTCAGACAGCATACTGTGAAAGGGGGTTCTCTAGAGGCAACATCTTTTAAAGATTTTGATTTTAATAGGGAACTTACGGAGTAGAGCAGGAAGATGGATGGCTATTAAAGTGTTTTGTAAATATTGAACTGTGGCCATTTCCTCCTCCATCTCTTTTTTGTTCTGCTCTCCCCTTATATTTGTGATAAGGGGAGAAATTGCCCCCTTATGATAAAATCCTGGGAGCATTTCTGCAAACCCGTGTGAAGCAGCTGTTTAGCTTTCTCACTTACCACATTGGCAGAGCCCTAGACTTGAACCCACACACTGTCAGATGGAGGTGAGATGTAAGTGATTTGTTGAATGCCATAGACCACTTGGTTACCCTGGGCTGCATGAAATTAGTATTCATCTTACTCCCAAAATAGTGCCAAAGTGGCATCTCGAAAATCTTGTTATCACTAATCCATTTGCATTAATAGTGGCATTGACATTATTGTTGAACCACTTAAATGATCTAGCCACCAACACATCCACCCTTATATGAAAAGTTTTGAATACCATGTCTGTTGGATCTTTCAGTCAAGTCAAAGGTTATTGCTTGCATTTCTATACTTCATTGAGCTTATGAGCAAAGTGACATGTACATGTACAAGTGATTAATGGCATGACTTTTTAGGTAGTTGCATTCCAGTGATTAAGTTGATAGTCATCACTCTCTGACATTGATATTGAGGTCAGAGGTCTTGACTCAGGTTGTTAGTTTTATGGGCTTGAGAACATGATGACACAAACAAGTATGAACAGATTTTTACCAAACCCAGTAATAGAGATATTAGAAGACTACCGTGAATGATACCACTTAAAATAACTTCATTATTTGTTTCCATAACATACTAATTATAGGTTTAACCAAACATAGCCTTTGGCTGTATTTTGACACTGAGACAAATTCAGTGATTTTCTAGTTATGATAATAGTTCAGAGATAGAGGCCAAGATAAAGAATATGGTAGTGCATTTACGGGTATCTTGTAAACATGTTAACTTTGACCTGTAAGAAAATATTTTTTATATCAAATTTGGAATGTTGGACTTTCTCAGAAGTATTGAGGAATATAAGAACAGAAGAAATGCATTTTATTTAGATTCCTGGAAATTTTCTTGGCTAGGCCTTTTGAGGGTCTTTTGTGTTTTCTAATTTTACAAAAATGCTGAACCATTTCAACATGGAACTAATGTTTGTTTACTGGTCATAGATCAGAAGGTCGTATGGCAGAGAAATACAACTACATGCCCGTGGGCCACATTTGTAATTTTATTGTAGCCCACACTCATACAAAAGTCAGTTCTATAATTATATTATTGTAAAAGATAAAATTAACATATAATGCCCACAAACTTTACATTTTTTGTCCATGTGGTCCATAGTGTTGAAGATATTTGACCACCCTGGCTTATGTGATGGTCTTTCTTCCATTGTCCATGCATATTCATCCCATGGTCAACTTGGTCCAAAATTAAAATGGTGCTTCTTGGACATCAATATGGCTGCCATGGCAGCCATGTTAAAAATTTTGTTATCACTAATTCTTCCTGATTGGGTGGTCATATCAGCATGGGGTTTCACTGAAAGACTTCTGATGATGTCTAGTTGGTCATGAATGAAAATAATATCAATCTGGCATCCACTGTGGCCTTGCAGTGACCATCTTTAAAATCTTTTTGCTACTCCTCCTACATTGATGGTCATATCAAAATGGGGTTTTCATTAAACGACTTTTGATGTCTAGTTGATCCTAACTTACAGTAGTACCCTTCTGATATCCAATATGCCTGCCATGGCAGCCATCTTGAAAATATTGTTACTGTAACTCATCCTGAACAGAAAGTTATATTGACATTGAGTTGCCGCCAAAAGACTTCTTATGATGACCATTTGATTTTAAATGAAAATTAAACAGATATGACACCTAATATAGCCACCTCACAATGGCCAGCTTGAAAATCTTGTTACTGTAACTCATCCTGAACAGAAAATCATAATATTGACATTGGCTTTGCACAAAAAGACTTATTGTGATCTCCAGTTGATTTTAAATGAAAATTATGCCATTGTGGCATCTAATATAGCCACCACACAGTGGCCATCTTGAAAATCTTGTTATCACAACTTCTAAATAGATAGTTGTGTGAACTTGAGGTTTTCACTTAAAGTGACTTCTTGTTGGTCCTAAATAAAAATGATGTCAATATGACGTCCATCCATCCTGAAAATTTTTGTTATTGCTACACCTCCTGAATAGATGGTAATTTCAATATGAGGTCTCCACAGACCATTCCTTATAATTTCTGGTTGGTCATTAATGAAAATGGTGTCAGTCTAATGTCCAATATGGCCACCACAGCAGCTGTCTTGAACATCTTTTTATGTTAACAGCACATTTTATGCATTATTTGCTATGTTGTGCTGAGGACATGGAAGCTAAGTGCCTTTCCAAAAGGGACACACCAATCAGCTGACCTGGTCTTGCATGGAAGGGATATTGAACCTGCAACCCATTAAATTGTGAGTCCAGTGCTCTACACACTGAGCTATTGCAGCCGTCAACTTAGCACTAATACGTTGGAACTTATTATATAGCGGAAACTGTTGTCTGTCTGCTACTTTAACACACGTTAAAATTAGATCATAATGCTTGTTGTAAGGTATTTGAGATTTCTTGGGGTCATTGTCAATGAAGTACAATACAACCTTTCTTTTGTATGACCTGATGCAGTATCTTGAGAAAAAAAATTGAATCTGGCCTTCTTTTACTAATAGGCTTTGAAAAAGCTTTTGACTCAGTCAGATGGTACTTTGTTGAAAAGGCCCTGAAATCTTGTAACTTTGCAGAATCTGTTTGTCAGTGGTTTAGAGTATTCTACAATAAGTCTAAAAGTTGTGTCATTAATAATGGACATTTATCCCCATTTTTCAGTTTGGAGCAAGGTTGTCGCCAGGTAAACCCTTTAGCACCCTACTTATTTATAATAGGAATTGAACTCCTTGCAATAGAACTAAAAAGAACACAAATATTACAGGCGTTTTCTATAATGAAATGGAGTTCAAATTAGGGCAGTATGCAGATGACACTTTTTTTAATTACTAGACGGTTTTTCTTTGTCCTTGAGGACAACCATGCAGATTATAAACGACTTTGCCTCTGCATCAGGTCTGCACTTCAGTGTTTTTGAATCAAAAGCTATTGGGATTGGAAAAAAATCTTCTGATGAAAAAATATGTCCTGAAATTGATATTGACTGGTCAGTTGCCTATATTCGATTACTGGGAGTAAATGTCTCATTGAATCTGGAGGATATGATAGAACTTAATTATTTGATGAAGTTGAACAAAGTAAAGAAATTGTTTGGCTGGTGGAGCAGAAGAAATTTTATTGGTAAAATTACTTTGATAAAATCCTTGTTTTTGCCAAAATTTATTCATCTTTTTGCTTCACTACCAAGTCCCTCACCCCATATAGAAAATGAACCGAATACATTGTTTTTAAGGTTAATTTGGGTTGACAAAAGTGAGAGGGTACAAGAGATAATTTTACAGCTTCCTTTAAGGAAGGGGGATTAAGATGATTCACTTGCACTCATTTATGTGTTATATAAAACTGCCTTGGATTAGGCATCTCATACTGAACGAAGATGGTTTATGGCAAAAACTTGTTTTCAAACAAATATTTGGAAAATTCAGAGGTGTACTATTATTCCAATTAGGAAAAACTGTATTAAAAAAATATCTAAAACAATTAAAAATATCTTTTGGCGTGCTGTTATTTATGCTTTATCTCAGTGGATATATAATATGAACCATCGACTGTTCAGAAGTAATTGTCTCAAGATATTCTTAAATTAGTAACTATAGACAGTTTTAAATCATTAACAAGGTAAGAACAAATAGTGTTGTTCTTATTAAACACCTTTTTGATGCACAATGATCTCTATTAAGTTTTGATGAAATAAAACAAACAACACAAACTCATAATTTTATACAGTACTTTGCTCTTATCTCAAAGATACCAGGGAAGTGGAGAAAGAAAATGAAAAGTGTTTTTGAAATTGGTTATACTTTTCATGTAATACTCGACAAAACTTTGCTCCTTAGGGTAAGAGTAAAGAATAAATTTATTTATAAATATAATAATAAAAAGCAAGATACAAAAGCCAAATGGTAAATATGAAACTTGGTTCAGGCATCTAGGATGTGCAATTGGTGCAAATGAGTGGTCCAACTCTTTTGTTTTGGCTAAACTTTGAACAAAAGATACAAAAATGGTTAGCTTTAGCTTTAGATTTCTACATAGAACTATTGCCGCAAACCAGTTTTTTGAAAAAGATTAAGTAATAATGACAAATGCACCTTCTGTAAGGAGGGAACAGAACAAATTTTCTGTTTGAAAGTAGTTTTAAATTACGAAATGATACAGTTATTAGGGAAAGTGAGCCTCAAAGTAAAGTTCATACAGAAACAAAGAATCATTAATAAATAGCTGGATTAAGATAATAATAAATATTATGCAAAAATTGTACATATGGCAAGATGCTTGTAAAGTTTCCATGACTCATTGATTTATTACAAATGCCATGTATTCTTTGTGGTGATCTTAAAATTTCAGTAACATAACATGATATACTCAGGCACATGCTATGTATAAAATATAATATTCTGTTATATGCTATCAAACTTTCTCTTTTTTTTACATTTTCTAAGCACAAAATTAGTTTATAAGCTAACATCATTGATGCTATCCGCAAAGTGGCTTCATTCCAACCATATTCTCAGCACATGTGAGTGGCAACTGTACCACTTTTAATAGGGCTTCACAAACTCCCTTTAGGGGACTTATACATGCACTGAAGGGAAGCAGGAAAATATACCACCAGGCTACAAAGAAAGCTATTGGCCAGCCCAAGAAAATTAGAATCAGGAACCAGAGAATGGCCCATAGTATTCCTGGACACAGTCCACCTTGCCCACTGCCTTGACCTTGACCTTCACCCAATCCCATGATGCTCTGCAGTTATTACTTCCTGAAAAGGAAAATAAAAGAGCATCAACCTAAATTACATTTTTTTTTTAAATTTTAAAACTCTTAAATTACTGCTCAATTTTGAGTCACGAATACCCTTGTTTTCTATAGGATCACTTAAATTCACACATGGGGAAAATATTATAAATGATGAGTTTATTCACTAAACAAGATTATGAAAATTGCAGGGGATTCTTGTGTATATTGTCTCAGTTAATCTGGCTCTTTCTTAAGCATATCCATTCGGTGGATACATACTAATGATTAGAACAGTTTTGACATAAATGTGTTGACCTTTTTAGGGCTGTGCCTGACAACAAACATTTAATCCCAAATAGGATCATTGTTTTTTAAGAAATGAAAGTTTCAGTTTTGTTTGCAAGATTGCTTCACTACTTTTTCTGGTACTGCCCTTTCTGGATCTGCATGACTGCCTGATCTCTTTAAAGCCATTCTCAAATAGCATGCAATCCAGAACTGACTTTTAGTATCTGTAAATATGGCATCAAAATCTGAGTACTACAGATTTTGGACAAATGATATTTTTGCAGACAGATAATGACTTTATTGAGATTGTAATAAAATGAGTCACTAAAATACAGACAAGTCAGCTGATATTAGTGTTGCATATGTAGGGTCTGATTTGTCTAACAGCAGGCAGTAAACCAGATCAGTAACTTTTTGGTACATTTTAAATAATGGGAGTCTCCTAAAAGATCTCCTTGGTAAATTAGATTGAGGTTTTTCCCCCAGTTTTATATTTAATCTACGCAGCTTTAGATTTTTTTCTTTAGAATATAAAATCCTGATGTGACATGAATGTTTGCATAATCATGATTCTGTTTATACAGAAATTGCACAGATATTAATAGTATTGGAAGCAATGTAGAGGCCTAAATATATTTTGAAATTAATTTAGATAGTCAGATTTTGAGTTGTAGATTAACATCAGCTTTATTACAGATTATAAAATAGATATTTTTATTGTTGGATATGTACATTACAATACAAAAAAACAGATATCTGATTTTGATCAGAATTAGAATAAGAGCTTATTTCATCAAGATCTTAGACGATATCAGTAGTGATCTGTGCGTTTTAATGCATTGACCTTGTATCTCATTGGCTGAGGTGTTTGCTACTAATGAAGCTGTTCTTTGTATCTAATGTTTTTTTTATCAAGCTTCAAATATAGTCTGTATTAAAGAGATGTGATGCAACAGATTGGCTGACTTTATTACCTCTCAAGACCAAGAGATGTGATGCAACAGATTGGCTGACTTTATTACCTCTCAAGACCAAGAGACTTACATTTCTCATCTAGTTTTCATGAACTTAGTACATGGGTTGATATCATCAAGATCCTGGATGAATTTGATTACGAACCATAGACTGTACATAATAATTATTGTTCAGCATACAAGTCAGTACTTTTTGAACAGAAAGTCTTGGCTTCACCTTGTACTCAAAAATAGATTGTATATGGATTATGTCATTGAAATTGCTTTAAGTACCAGTAATATCATGATTTTGAGATGTAATTAGCAAATATAAGAGTGAAAATGGGTAACATAGCTATACCATTTCTTGTTCTATTACCATTTCTGTAAATTGTAATTGACTAATATGACTGCTTTTAAATTAAAATTTTGTACATTATTTTGTATGCATTTGTATGTGCTTGTAATTTCTGATTTCACCAACGTGAAATAAAAAGGAATTCACTATTCCTGAGGCGCTTAGTACTAATGGTCTATCCTCAAAAGAAAATGAATGGAATTTGCTTTATTTGCCTTTTTTTTTTAGGCACTCACACATTCACTTGATACATGCCAACTGTTACACTTTTGGAGTAATTATGTTTTTTCTCTCACCTAATTATGTCGTTGCTTGCATGTATATGGATTACACTATTTTGGTACTTGAAAAAAAATTAAAAATGAAGTAATAAAAGGTTGTGTTTGTCATTTTAATTATCTTCTATTTAATCCCGTAAATCACAAATTTGAGAATATTCTGAAAAAGAAGACTGCTGTGTAAGAATAGCATAAGAGTAAATTTGTTCATCATAGACTTACATTACTTTCTTTATTTTCTTTTTATAGCTGCTGTATATGATACATTTCTCCTCCAAAAAACCCAGACTAGTTTCTTCATCTGAAAGCTTGCCTCACAGGCTCATTATATTTTGATAAATTCATTGAGGCATTGCCACTTTTGAGCTGTTCTTTGTATCTAATTTTGATCAAGCTACAAATTTAGGTGATATTAATGAGATGCGACTAATCTGTACTTAAAAAAAGGCACCAACTGTAAAGCAAAACGGGCTTTATTGATGTGACTCATGGATGTTATATGACTGAAAATGTTTGAGGGATCTTTTTAACCTTCAAACATGCCAGACCTGAAAAAGGAAAAATCAGTATTGCTTTACAAATTTAAAAAGACGAATATGAGAGTGATGTAATACTACACTCATATAGAATACATTAGGCTCATTGCAGAATTTGTGGACTTGAAGTCATTCAGTGAAAGTTAGAGATGTATATACACTAGTTTAAGTGAGTATTGTATATAAATTTTCTGTCCCACTAAAGGAGCATAATCCATAATAAAGATTCAGGTGTTTGATGTATAACATTCCAAACCATTTAGCTGTTTAAACCCTGATATTGGCTTTGGGTAGTAGTCAGTGCTGGTACCTCTTTCATTCTCTATCATTAATCCACATTAATTACCAGTTTTACAATCTCAAGTTGTTACGTGTAGGCTCGTACAAATGTAACAAAAGAAAAGAGTGAAGTCAACAAGCTTGTAAATTTTAACAAAATAATTTATTTCCCTAGAAAACAATGTAAGAATGGGAAATAGGACTTACAGTTTGTGAATATAATCTAAAATTTAATCCTAAGATTGAAAAATATAAGTCTTATCACTAAACAGTTCTAATTGAATCCGGGTTCGAATCTCAATGAAATTCCAATATGGAGGTGATGACATCAGATAAGGTCGTTATACTGGTGGCAACAGATTCTCGATTGAATCACAGTTTATAATGTTTCCATATGGAATTCCAGAATAAATTTCCACTGAATTTCTTTGTCCCAGAACTTTTATAAATATGAAGCACTTGTTTAGATTTCTAGAGAATAAATTATTAAATTCCAAAAATTAGATGAACTTCAAAACAATCTGGCATCAACAATAAAAACCTCATGAGCCCTCAAGTTTAAAATACAACTCCACAGATCTAGTAGAAAATGGCTGTTTTAAGCCTCAATTTTAGATCACATGGTAGTTTACATGGCAGGCTATGTGATTTCTAACTTGAACAGCGCAATAAAAAAAATGACAATTATCACTTAGCTAGAATAGCCCTATCAAAGAATCAAATTTTCACACTGGAAATAAATAGAAAAGAAAGGCTGTTACAATTCAGCTAACACGTGAGTGAAGAATGACCTTGGCAATAGCCAATCATCTTCACTCGATGTTTACAAAATCTATGAACTGAAAATAGTGCTGAAGTAACTTATAATCTGATCGAGTCAAGCCAATTTTCCGAAAAGAGACTTAAATCCAATGAAAATTATCATTACAATAAATTGTAATGAAACAAAATTAAAAATAAAAAAGAATTTAAGACTAACACACAAGTAATTTAATTACATATACGTAACAAAATGGATTAAAAACCACAAGAAATGATGCCCTCTCTCTTCTCAGGAGGTAAATAATATTAGCTGAGGGCAGTGGTTTCACTTTTTTTAAGGCTCATATATTTTAATGCATTGGGGCATGCTCTGATTAATCCCTTCCATTCTAATCATGTGTATGAATATCCCCACACCTCATCCTCTGTTGGGATGTAGTCCTTGACACTTAGGAAATCTTATTGGAAACAGTAAAAACATTAGGGCTGCTTCCTTGAAGGCAGGGACTATCTTCAGAGGTCGTATCCCCTCCATTGCATCCCAAGATCTGAACAACAAACCACACTGTCCCTTGTTTTTGCTTCTGATCTGTCAAAACCAGCCAGGTAATGTCCAGCCTGATAATGACATGGGTCCTTCAGCAAAGTCTTTTAAAGGGACGCAGATCCAGTCCAGCAAACATCCTCATTTAAGCCTTCCTCTCACTCTTCTGGAGCTAGATGTTGTTGCTGGAGAGGTTGAGGGAGGAAGTTGGCAGGCCCTCTTCCTTTCATAAAGAGGGGGAGGCAGCCTTTGGACACACTCCTTATCATGCCATGCATCCCACTCCCAATGATTACAGTGTGTGCTTGACTGGCCCTCTTTCCAGTAGCCTGGCTATATTTAACAGACAAGTTGACTTTCCTCTCTATAATAAAAGAAGGATACCAGTTTCATTTCTGGTAATATCCTCCTCTGGCAAGGACCCTCATTTTCCACCAATCAAATCTTGTGTGGTTCCAGGAAGAGGCACTCCATGGCAAGCATGGTTCCCGTAGGAAGACTGCACTTGTACCTCCTCCAGTTTCTCTTTCAGGCAAACTGGAAAATGCACAGGGATCCCAGACAGCTTAGATTTCTCTTGGATCAGAATTTCACCACCACTTGAGTTGGTTGACAAATTGGGACAAAGTTAATGACTGGAGTCCAAATGCAAGGCCCCAATCCCCACTCTTATCTATTTATGGACTGATCAGATTTAGGATGGGGTGCTCACATGGAGACCAGTAGGGCAGCTTCTTAATGGTTTGTGGTCCCTGGAAGAACTACCCACCACAACATAAACAATCTGAAAATGAGGACTGTCTTTTTAGCCCTACAGGGGTGAGAGTAAGGACTCATTGTGTGATGGTCTACTCTAACAATATATTGGGGTAGTGTACCTCAGGTGTCAAGGAGGTAGATATGCTTTTTCTCTGTTTGTGGAGGTTTGGAACCTCTTTTGCTGGGCTACCTATGGAAGGGATTACCCTCCAGGTTATTTTTCCTGGCAGAAGAAATTTTGGTGGATAGTCTGTCCAGAAGAAGCAAGATGGTCATCATGGAATGTCCTCAAGTCCAATCCATAGCTGAGACTCTGTTCGAACTGTGGGGGAGACCCTTGGTGGACATGTTTGTGACGAGACTGAACAACAGTTGCCTCCCCAGTCCCAGATCAGAGGGCCTGGCCAGTGGACAGCTTAAGTCGAAAGTGGGATTGTCTGTTTTCTTACGCATTTCCACAGTTCAGAATGATTCTGCAAGTGCTCCAGAGAGTAAGAATTTTCACGGCTCAGCTCATTTTGATAATCTCTCTGTTGCCTCAACAATCTTGACCTTTCTGAAGAGTGGGAATGCTCAATTTCTACTATTTAAGGGCCACATGGCAGCTCAGTCCAGTAGGGTCTAGTTCACAAAAGGAACCGCCATTTATTTGGATCCTCACATTTCCAATTTTATTAGGTATTCTGAGCTGCAGAGACCAGGGTCTTGCTCAATAATTCCAAGATTGGATCTCTTGTGCATGCCGTGGTCTTTATCAAGACTCCCATGTGAATCATTGGGTGAAGCTTCTAGGAGTAAGGTTTATTTCAAAAACTGATTTCCAGATCTCCTTAACGTTTGCATGATGAAGGAGCAAGATTCATGCCCTTTTAGTAGAAAAGGTTGTTTGCAGTTCAGTGGCAATTATGAATCTGTTTCTCTCCTTTGTCAACCAGGTTTTTTAAAGAAAAAAACCCCAGCTCCATTCAGTAGCTCCACTCGCTATGGAGATCCCCAATTTTGGTTGTATCTGTGCTGGGGATAATCAAAATTGACTCTTATACCCAGTTAGGGCTTCTTGGTTCCACTGACCACTTTGAAAGGGAAAACAAAGGGTGGGAAACATCTTTTCCTTCCTTGCGGATATTTCAGTAATGGAAATTCTTACTGTAAGGGTGAGCATATCCTTCTTTAATACCAGTTTTTGAGGCCATCATCCTTCTCCCACCACAATGGCAAATTCAGCAATAAAGTAGTGATAGGTAAGGTGGTGCTCTACAGTTTCATATTTTGCGTAGGGTTAGAATTTTAAAGAAAAAGAATTTCCCCTGGTTTCCTCACTGGTTATACTGGCTATTTAAAAAAGACCTTGTATATCTTAGGTATTGTTTAAAGAACCTTTAATTCCCTTTATTTTGGTGTATGATTGATGGGTGTAATATGGGTTGTAGAGTATACAGCTTGGCGTTATCCAGATGTGCACCTTTCAAAAAGTGCTAGCTCCACTTGGTCATTTTCGCTTCCTGAACTTCAGAGGTAAATTGTGAAAAAAAAGGAGACAATAACATTTTTTACATTTTATATATTTGGTAATTCATTCATTGCACTTTCATAAGCTGGTATTGTCTAGTCTGGCAAAATTCATTTTCCCTATTTTAATAGCTGTTAAGGATAGTGTACTTTAGACAAATTCAGGCTGATTTTTGGAGCACAAGGGAGCAGTCATTTTAGTTAGCAGTGTGCTAAGATCATTTACAATTTCCAAAAGTACAATATCCAAGGAAATGTCAGCTACATTACATCAAAGTAGCATAGAGGTATGCCAATATTCTCTCCACTGTGCATGTTTTAGATGCAAACGACTTCACCTTACATACGTCACTTTCTCAAAAGTACATAATAATGGGTGAGTGCCCCCTAATGTATTCCTGATATTAAATGGGGGGTGGGGAGTAAAACTAATTTTAATGATGTACATCATTCTTGTCACAATTGCCTGATTTCTTTATCCCACCCTGCACTGACGCCCCACAATTTGTCTGTGTCATTAAGAAAGAGGACAGGCACTGAGCTTGGGACTATGAGGTGGGGAAGACAGACTGGATCTCCCTTTCTTTCTAGTTCAGAACTTCTGGAATGTTCTATCTAATGGGAGGATGGAATTTTCATATATGGACAAGGGTGAAAAAACAAAACAAATTACAGTCAAACCTGTCGTGACAGTCATCTCTATTCAACCATCTCCAGTTCACAATGGCTGTTCTAAACTCACCCATCCCAGCAAAATTTCCTGTATAAAAATCCTGTATGTAAAGGTCATCTGCCTTCAGTGGTCAGCGGCCAGGTATTTACTAATGAAACAGTGATTTCTCACTGACTTAAGCAGTCACTAAAGTGTATCTGCATTGACTGTTCAGTCTATGCAAGCTGAATATTTGTGTCATGAGGAAGGCATTATTTTCATGTGAATCAATGTGCAAACATTTCATGTCTTGCTAGTACTTGTAACACCAGTAATGTAGATGTATAAATCAGATGTGTCAATATGTCAAATTCGAAGGCAACACAGTTTTTATAATTAGGGTAGAAGGTTGAAGCAATTCATTTGCTGGATGGTGGGAAAAGTTGTTGTGTTATCACAGTAGAAATGGAAGTCACTTTTATCAGCATTGTGACAGGTATAGTTAGATATCTATTTGCCTGTGAATTAAAGCTGTCTCTGAAGAAAAAGCTTGTCTTTGAGAAGAGATATGAGTTACTTCCCTTTTCATTAGTGTCAAGGGTCATTCAGTATTCAAAGCATGTCTATAAAGACTGGTGAAGTTTCAGTTCATGGGTCATGCCAAATAGTCGTATCTTCTTTTGATTTTCTGTTTATCACTGGTTTCTCACATAAACTCTCTTTTGATATTGGCAAATTGAGCAACTGACTAATCCAGATATTGTTTTTATAGTACGAACAAACTAACAGCAGTGTATATTTTATAGTCAATGATGATTTCATTTATAGGATGAATTAAATTCAGCAGGATACAGCAATCTTGTGTGGAACATAAATTTGGGAGAGAACAACATATACCCTCAATTATACAGTGCACACAAAACAATCTTGATAATGTAATAATAATAATAATAATAATGCTATTTGTTCAAAAACCAATTTTAAAAGACGAATGTGTAGAGCAGTCAGCTGTGTGCAACAGCCAGTTTTGCTTTTTCTCATGAGTGGCTGCTAGTGACAGTCTTGACTGTACATATAGGTTACTGCATTTGTATGGGAAGATATAAAAGAGTTTTTCTGAGTAATACTGCACGGCTTTGGGAGCACAGTATTAGTAAAAAAAAAATGAGTTCATATTTTCCCATACAAATGCAGTAACCTTTTTATTATATAGTTATTTTGTTTTCAGCTCAAGGCTTAATAATAAAAAAATACACTACAAGAAACAATGTAACTGATATGCTGTATTCCAAAATAAATACACAACTATAGATTCATCAGTACACAGTAAAAATGTTATGCGCACATTGCACTGCCCAGTGACCTTTGAACTTTATCGCATGCTCGACATTAGTTAAATATTCTTTGTTTTGATCTACTTAAAATTTAAATTTAGAGTCATATAGTGAATGATGCACCTTGAAACAATTATTCCAGGTGGTCTGGAATGGATGGATTTTGTTTTTCTGTTGATCCAACTCAAGTTTGCTTTTCTGCTTGTGATGGACTGCATTTTTTTTTTTAATAGCTGAATCGATTATGTACAGTGTTTATATGATTTGAGCAGTGGATTGGCATTGAATCAACTGCACCTCTGTTTGTTGTATCATTGATTGTTTGGAATCATGATGTGTGAAACATATTAATTCTTTTAAGGAAATTATCAAAAAGATGCCATGGAATATCACATTCATTTCATTTTTAGTGCAGTAAGGAGAATGATTTCAGTTGGAAGTGTGGTCGAAATTACAGTACATTTTGTTGGAATGAATGATATGGGCCATGTCACTCAGTTTTACAGAACTAAGATAATACATTTTGAGTAAATTCAGGATGTTTAAATGTAAGTATATGTATTGCTATTCTTATTAGCAGCTAAAGATGAAATATGTTTATGCCCTGTCACATGATTGCTTACTGTTGGAGGGACCCCAGCTATGACCTGTATGGCTTCTCTTGCTAGCATAACATTGTTTCTCCTTCGAATACATTCCCCTATCACATTACGTTAGGAATATTAGCCTGCTACCTCGCGAATCCAGCCCTGCAAAAATAAAAAAAAAATCATCTTTCCCTTCTATATCAATAGACAAAGGGCAATAACTCTTGCCCATTACTGCCCCTTGGCACCACGATGTGTCACTAATTTTTAGCTTCACTATTGTGCAGTTCATCCTCCAACAATCCAGCCATATTTGTGTTCTTATGGGCCCATTTAATGTTTATTTTGGATTTATTTTGCAGATTTATTGATCTGCTGCAGGTTGTATCCATTATTTTTATTTTCTTCAATTTTTGAGTGATTTTGTCACTGTTTGGGACTTCATCTGATAAGACCACCATCCCACCATGCTATCGTTGACCTTTTACTAGGTCGTTATGAGTTAGTTTACCTTTGACTTTGCTTGCCTGTCATACAGTATGAAGCTGTGTAGTATGGAAAAATACTACACAATTCTGACACCATAAATTCAGTGGTGAAAAAAAATGAGCATATAATATAAAGGAATATGGGGGTTTCAGGTATGGATGATAAACATAAACCTTCATATTTGACCATATCATTATTAGCTTTTATAAATTGCGCATAATTTTATGGTATCTTGATGGAAAAGATGGCAAAATAAAGTTTCTTGTCATTATCATGCAAACATAAATATAAATAATTTTCACAATGTGCAAAAGTTTGTGATAAAGTGCTGTACATAGCCACATGTAAGTGGGATTCAGCTGAAAACTGTTTAGACCCAGATCTGCCATCACATAATGCACTGGCAGAACTGGGTCTGTGCAGTTTTTTTTAATGTAATCAATAGACCATTCTTAATGAGATCCTCATGAATATTAATGTATCGAAAAAACGAGGCTAAGCTAGGCAGATCACGACTGTACTGCATATAATATATTATGAAGATTCCTTTAGCGAGAGAATATATTATATTGATCGCGGCTGTAATGGATGTAATGTATTTATAGAGATTGTTTCCTTTTGCGTAAGAATATTTTATATTATAGAATTACCACTGTATATATTACAATGATGAAAACTTACTTGATATGTCCATTCTCTTAAACGTAAGTTGTTTTACGTCCTATCTTGAATGTCCTTTTTCTCTACAGCTCACAAAATACAAGTTAACGATAGAGAAAAGAAACTATTTAAAGCATGAATTTTGTTTCTGATTAGGTATGGTTTAAATGTACAGCTATGATCAATCAATATTGTGATCAAAACGTGGTCAGAATAAAACATTTACAAAATGTGCATAGTGACACAAACTGCCCTTTTAACCAACCACGTCCCCCAAACTAGTAGAGACTTTGTGGTGTGCTTTAAATAGTTTTGGGTACATGTTGGTATGCTTGCATTTTAATTTGTATCAGAAGTGCACAACCTGGTTGTTGTTATGGTGCTTGCTGCTTTTAGTGCCTGGGGGTGGGAGGGACTGGGATTTTCCCTTTTAATGACTTGTTTTTTTTTTTCTTTTCTGAATCGTTTGTCAACTGACAATATGGATATACAAATTTATTCATACGAACACATTTGTTTTGTTTCAATAACACACTGGCAGTTATATATTTACCCACCAAACAGCAGGATTATTTGTTCAAAGCTGTTTGAAAGCCATTCATATATATATATATATATATATATATATATATATATATATATATATATATATATAATCAAAGCACCCTGCCTTCAAATACACAAATTGGTCCCTTATTTATGTGAACTTCTTCATTGATTATAATTAATATTATTTTTGTGGTGTTGGTAGATGGATGAATTTTAACACCCAATATGTAAATGCAGACATTAGATAAAGTAAACATAATAGGGAAGAATCGTGTCTAAACAATATAAAATTTTGTCATTTTATGTATGGGATATTCTGTTAATCTGTTTATTAAAATAATTTTCTCTTTAATTTGAACAAAACCTTTATTTGCCATAATTTTGTCACCTGGTTCTAACAAATCTATAAGCTGGTGCCTAGCTTAGCCTCGTTTTGGATTCGTTGACCCAGGGTCACATGAATATATGAATAAATTCTGAGAATGGTCTATAGAACAAATAGATCCTGATCTGCCAGCACATAATGCAGTGGCAGATAAGGGTCTTTGTTGTTTTATTGTTGGACAAAATTTATAAACAAGTATATATGGTTGGGAGATATTGTAATTGGAAATTATAACTTTGGTAATCTCATTCTTTTAGTATGTGGAACAATAAAATTTGTCTTGTAAGTTTCCATTTAATTGCAGTTGATTTTACACTCCCTTTGAATTCAGCTTTTTCAAATATGTGCAGGATATCTTATAAGTACAAAAAATCATACATGTAGGTGTTCGTCACCCAGTATTCCAGCTGTAGGTGTCATTTTTGAAGATTAGATTACACATACCTTTAAATGGCAATTATTCATTTTATTTCTCTTCTCAGTTAATATTCTTTGGAAGATCATTATATAAAAACACCCATCCAAAATATATATGACAATATCGATGTTAAAGTATGTCAAAATGTTTAGATGAGGCCAAGTAATAAGTGTGAACCAAATTGAATGTTGTGCTTTTATGTCACAATGACAGTGATGTGTATTGGGAAGAAATTTCATTATCTTTTGCACTGGTAATAATTAGACATATTGTTTGCTTTTCTTAACACCAAATTTCCTACTTGTTGCCATTGTAAAAGTCCATAGCAATCAATAATTTTTGTTTTGAAACTTTGTGATGACAACTAAGATGTAGTTTACTC
This sequence comes from Megalonaias nervosa, assembly GCA_016617855.1. Taxonomy (NCBI): domain Eukaryota; kingdom Metazoa; phylum Mollusca; class Bivalvia; order Unionida; family Unionidae; genus Megalonaias; species Megalonaias nervosa. Next base: position 30,619 of record JAECUM010004988.1, read on the forward strand.
AACAAACAGGACAAAACAGGCTTTGGTAAAAAATACTTTAGCTGCAGTAAATTTTAGAACAATTAATATTTTATTTAAGATTAGTAAAGGCACCTGCATGACTACATTGATGTATACATTAAACAGGTCCTACAAAGAGTCTTTTAAAATTTGATTAATTTACAGAGCTGTAAGAACTGATGTTTTTGATGTATATTCTAAGTCTGCTGAACCTATGAAGCTAAATACATTGTATTTAATATGTTTATTCCCAAACTGTCCTTCCATTTATGCACTGAGAGTTGCACATAATTCAGGGCTTGAAATTTGCACACTTGGTTGGTTTTTGGGCACTATAATGTTTTAGAAATGAGCATTAATCATGCCCCAATTAGAGTAGACCCTGATGAATTTCATATATTTATTTGATTTTATGGCACAATTTTTTTTAGGACAAGCTGAGATCATTTGATTTTGCATCTTAGAATAAACCTTGATGAATTTCATATTTGGTTAATTGCCTTGCCCCATTTATTAGAACAAGCTCATATTACATGATCATGCATGCTAGAATAGACCAAGCATGGAATAGATTTGTCTTTAGGTTAAACATTTTTATTGATAGGTTTATACATGTACCTCCCTCAGAACTTTAATATTTATGTTGAAGACCTTTTCTCTTTATGGTGGAAAGCCTAATTGTTTTACTAATTTATTACTGCCAAAAGACATGTCAGAATTGTAAAAAAGATTCCCCTTGAGATGCCTGTCATGTATGGCCAGTGAATCAGGGTTTTATTTTCTCACCTATGTTATCAAATAGCATACATTTAGGTACAGGTGCTCATTGCTGGTGGTATTTGTTAACAGTGCATACATGGTATATGCACTGTGTTAGCATGGTAGGATAGACATGGTAATAACTATCCTCCTTGTCACCAAATATTGTTATCTTTAATAACCATTCTAAAACTTTATATTTCAGTTATTTAGTATTTATTATTGCAGTTAAACCTGCCTTGGAAGACCACCACATCTGTCAAAAAACCATTTTCTTTCAAACAGGTGGTCACCCATTACTTGTTAAAGTGCTATATAATCACTAAATCTGTGTCTTAAGAATCGGCTCTTAAGAAAGGTGGTCTTTCTTGACAGGTTTTACTGTACCACTGAAAAGTCAAAATGAAAAGACAGGTGGTCTTTCTTGACTGGTTTTACTGTACATCTGAACAGTCAAAAGGAAAAGACAGGTGGTCTTTCTTGACAGGTTTTACTGTACCACTGAACAGTCAGAAGGAAAACACAGGTGGTCTTTCTTAACAGGTTTTACTGTACCACTGAACAGTCAGAAGGAAAAGCACTGGTGTTACTCATTATGGATGTAATCGCAGTAGCTCGTTTGATATGGCATTGGACTTCTAATCCAAGGTTTGTTGAGTTTTTGATGCCTGATACTGGACTTCTAATCCAAGATTTACAAGTTTGATTATGAGGTATTAGGTTTCTAATCCAAGATTTGTGAGTTTGATGCTTGGCACTGGACTTCAAATCCAAGAATTACGAGTTTGATTATGATATTGGACTTCTAATCCAAGGTTTGTGAGTTCAATACCTGGCAATGGATTTCTAATCCAAGGTTTGCAAGTTCAGTGGCTGGCATTGGACTTGGAATCCATGGTTTGCAGGTTACTCATGATGGATATAATCACAATAGCTCATTTGATATTGCATTGGACTTCTAATCAAAGGTTTGCGAGTTCAATTCCTGGCATTGGATTTCTAATCAATGGTTTGTGAGTTTGATGCCGATCATTGGATTTCTATTCCAAGGTTTGCAGGTTCAAAGCCTGTCCAGACTAACCCTGGTCAGCTGCCACTCTCTGTCCTTGGAACTTAGCTTCCATTTCCTCAGCATGATATAGCCAGTAAACCATTCAGTAACAACATACTCAGATGAGAAAGTGAAGGCTGAAACTTGTGGACCTCCACCTCTTTGTAATCATGATTGGCCAGCTGTGCTAGCTCATTTGGTAGAGTGCTAGACTTGTAATTCAAGTGCTATAGGTTCAAAACTTATCCATTAGCTGCCAGTGTATGTCCTTGAGAAAGGTACTTGGCCCAAATTTCCTGGGCATGGTGTAGCAAAGATTAGCTTAAAGTGCTGTTAAAACCAACAGAAACAAAACAAAAAAAAAAAAACAATTGTATAGTGATTGGCATTGTCTGTGCTCTGCCATCACATCACACATGCACTGGGAGATTTTGCATTAAAGTTTTTAAATTTTATCATGCAAACAATATAGTATAAGTTACAGTTAAAACATAATGTTCTGAGAAACCCATGATGTTTCAGAGATTACATTTGTCTTCGAAAGAAATACAGTATGCACTGAGCTACTGTGAAATAATTTTTATTTGTGGGGTACTGGTAATATTTTTGAACATTGTGTGGTTGTTGTTTTGGGGTTTAACACCATTTTTCAGCACAAGATAGACTATACATGGCAGCCAGTATAAAATGGTGGAGGAAAAACTCTGGAAAACCCCAGAAAGAACCACTGACCCAGGAGAAGCTACTGGCAAGGTTTCTCACATACTCACATTAGCCGAACCCGAGACTCAAACCCATGCAGACAGAGGTGAGATGGCAATGATCCGTAACAGTAAGTGTTTTAGACCACCTGGCCACGCGGGGCCCCCATTGTGTGGTTGTTACAGACCATAAATTTAAGACCACCCACCCCACCCCACCCCACCCCCACCCCCCGCAAGAACAGACTGACTTATAAATAATGTGTTACCTCCATCCCTCTGTGGCATATAACAGAATTTAATTATTGACATACTTTGTGTCATTTTCTTTTGACAAACCTTGAAAAAAATTGACCATATACCCACATATATGTAAATAACAGTATATCACATTTACTGGTACACTTTGTCCAAAGTTTGGTGATTGTACTAATCATTATGAATTGACTTACAGTGTTTGTATAACTTACCTCTTGATAACTTTTATCATATGTCTTCAAGAAGCTAAAGTTGTTTTGGAAGCAGCCACAGCTACTGTTTCAGTACTATTACTGTTACACTTCAGATTCAATATCCAAAGGTTGCTCAGCCTATACAGTTATACCCAGATATTAAAAGAATGTTGTCCTCAGGTATTTAAATAGTGTTGTATTTGATCCAGGAGCTGTGTTGCATATATATGCTAAGGTTTTACATTTTTTTCTGCATGATTGGTAAAGACCTAGGTTTAATTCTATACCTTTATATTAAGAATCAATGAACTCTGAATTTGATATGAAGCTCTGTCAAAGTGATAGTTTCACAGGTACATTATTACAGTATTTACCTGATGATATGAAAGTTATCACAGGCAAGCCTAAAGCATTAATGATTACTACCAACAACAGAGAGCAAAATTGGAAAATAGCACTCTGGATGTTAGGTCGAAATAAAATTTGTCTGCAAATGGTTACCAGTGGGGTGATGGTTGACAACAACTTGCAGTGGAATGAACATATTCAAGTCATGTCATAAAGTCAATTCATGCCTGTGGTTATTTAGCCAGATAAGGTCATATCTATCAACTGAACAGAGGTTAATATATTACAAGATTCAGACTACTATAATGTTATCTGGGGAAACACTACTGACAGGAATATTTGCACATTATTCTGCTCACATATAAAAGCACGCAGACATCCTAGATGATACTGAAAACATCCCAAATGCAATTATTAATATTACTCTATTTGTAAGTGAACAGATATTTTAAGACAGGCTAGACGTATGCACAAAGTTTCAACAATATTGTCCCATTGTATCTCAGTGAACTATTTCATGATATAGAACAAGGCAACACTCCCAATTTAAGATCATTTTCAGCTAAACACCTCAATTCCAAAACCAAATAAAGAACTCTTTAAGAAACATTTTAATTATTCAGGGTCACTAATTTTGGAGCAGAATCCCAAAGGAAAAAGTACAGATATAAAATACAAATATAATTATAAATTAATTCAGTAGACAAAAAGTGGAACCTGTTTGATTTGACAAATACATTACTACTCAAAGTATAAATTCTTAGCCCTTCCTCAATTTTTTGTATTGTATATACACAATGTATGTAGTTGGAGCATGTTCTTAGTAAATTTTCTATTTATTATGACCATATATACATGTAGTTTATTATCAGTGCTTTTTAAAATTATTTTTCCTTATTAGTATTGTTTGTGCAGCTGTGTACATGTAGTTTGCATGAAAATATGCAGAGGGTCACAAGAAGGTTAGTTCCATGCAACTAATTGTGTCATCCTCTTTAAGTAAAGTCATCATTATTATTATTATTATTTCAGACTGGATCATAATCCCACCTCACCCCACTCTAGCCCATTTTTTAAAAACATTGTGGCAAATATTTAATAAGGATATCTCTGCCTGATAATAAGCCTATCTCTTACTTTCTTAAAAATTAGGCTTGTCCCCTGGTATTATTATGGGAGAAATACTGCACAGCAGCTAATTCAGTGCTAAGATCTATTTATATTGATGCTGTTTCTCCCAGTGAAAAATGTCGGAGCAACAAAATTGCCTACATTCTTATGAACATTAACTTGCAACTAATCTGGACAAACATAGCCACAACGATTGATGGAACAGTTTTAGGTATCCAGTAGACTGGTTCTGGCTAGTTTCTGTAATGCATTGGACAGAATGGTAAACTTAGTTCTTTTTTCTTTCTTTTTTCAATTTAAAAAGAAAATCAGTTAATTATTAAAACAGACAGATTTCAACATTAAAATAGTATATGCAGTAGATGCCGCTAAAACTGGTACTTTTGTCCTACTTTTGTAGAATCACTTGCATGTTACAGCCAGGTGAGCACTAATTATATGTAACCCAGGCAATCTGTTCCCCATTAATTGGTTACATATTTTGCTTTGTACACAAAAATTGCAGCTTCCAATAGAACTATGTTAAGCAATCTTGATATGGGTAAGGGGCATACATGGGATAATATACTAGCTTGAAAATAAAATTCCACATTTTGCCAGGAAGATATTCTCAGGCAAATTAAATTTTGTTTTGGACAAGCCAGACGGGCACTTCACTTAGAATACAAAAGGAGTCCGATTTGAAATTATAGGGGCTCTTGGCACTGGGCTATCAGACTTTTTTAAGCACTGAAGATTTTAATTAGAAATCTTCTTGTGATATCTGGTTGGGCCTAAATGAAAGCGATGAAGGTTTTAATCAAAAGTCTTGTGATATCTAGTTGTGCCTAAATGAAAGTGATGAAGGTTTGAGTCAAAAGTCTTTTTGTGATATCTGATTGGGTCTAAATGAAAGTGGTGAAAGTTTTAATTGAAAGTCTTCTTGTGATATTTAGTTGCGCCAATTAAAGTGCTGATCTCAAATCCATCTTTGAGCTTATTTCAACACTCAATAGTTAAAAAGAAAGAAATGGTCTCATCTTGGATTATTGGGCATTTTTTTAGCCAGTATATCACCAGTCCATTCAAGGGACTCTAGTTTAAAATTGTTTAATTAATAGGTATAGTAAATCAGAACAGTGTAGACAACCCAACATGTTAGCAAATGTAGTGAGGACTTTGCTGTATTTTGAATTGACTGAGGTCATGAAAATTTGATGTTAATATTGTTATTTACTTTCAGTTCATTGCATTTCTTCTTGGCATTTACACATCCAAGCTATCATCTTATTACTTCAGAATAAATTTAGCTAAACTGACCACATTTAACACTTTTATTCACCTAATGCTTGTAGCAACATTTTGTTCATTTTCTCACTACCCACTCTGAATTAGTTTCTTCATTGTTGCTTACTTATTAATCAATCTCAAATGCATTCATTATTATTAGGGTAGATAGGTTGGTAAAACTTTTTCTTTTTGGTTCAGATGGATTTAATTGAAGCATTAGGTAAAAAAATAGTCTCATTTACATCCTGAAATTTCCTTAAGTCATAGTCACATCCCTTTAATTTTTTTTATCCTTTTGAATTTTTATTCTTGTTTCCATTCCCCCCCTCCCTCCTCCTGTAATTGGCTGAACTTTTTCCCAGTATGGAAACATTATTTCTAATCTAGTTTTAATCAGACTTGAAATATGGGCATGTATAATCAAGGTTTTGGGTGGGTTTGATAATGCATGAGAGCCAAACATATTAATGAATTAATTTTGCATCTCATTGGCCAATCTTGTTACCACTTTGTAAGTTTGATCCAGGTTTGATCAGACTTGGAATTTGATCTTGTATCTTTAAGATATTGGTTGTTGTTGTTGTTTTTGTAGGGTTTAATGCCATTTTTCAGCACAAGATAGGCTATGCATGGCAACAAGGATAAATGGTGGAGGAAGAACTTGGGAAAACCCCGGAAAGAACCGCTGACCCAAGAGAAGCTACTGGCAAGCTTTCTCACATACCCACATTGGCCGAACCTGAGACTCGAACCCACGCAGACATAGGTGAGATGGCAGTGATCTGTAACAGTGGCCCCCAAAGATAATAAATGAGTTTCATAATGATGAGCAAGAACCGTGCATATATTGAAGGGAATTTGAATCTAATTGGAAGGGCTTATTATATTTTTGATCTGGTTTTGATCGAACTTGGATTCATACATACCATATATACTCACTTATAAGACTGCACAGACCCAGATCTACTGTCACATAATGCGCTGGCAGATCAAGGTCTGTGCAGTTTGTTAGGAGTAATTAGTAAAACAAACAACATAGACCATGATCTGCAGATGCATTATATGATGGCAGATCACGATCGGTGTTGTTTGCAGTTTGACTAGACTTATAAGTGAGTATATATGGTATTTGTGAGGTACTCTTACTGCAACTCCAGACCAAGGTCAGGTATGAGTACAGTTAAAACCTGGATCTATACATTATAAGATGATATTGCATCTGTTTTGGCTGAGATTGTCAAACTTTTAGAAGTAATTTCTGATCATAATGGGTTATATTGTCAAGATCTTGGATGACTTTGATTATATTCATATTGATATTACCTTTATCATTATGAAGAATTTTTGTCAGGATATAGTAAAATAGGTAAAATCATTTGGAGAGTAGTTGTTTATACTACAGAAGCCTGAAGAGTGAAATGGTCAACTGTCAAATTACATATATATTAGCCAGGTGAGTATCAGGTCCATATGAACCTCACTTTTTGCAGAATATTTAGTAGACATCAGGGCTTAAAATATAGGATATAATCTTGAATTTTCTCAAAAGGAATCTTGCTCAGAGGAAATGTTAACAACTTCCTCAACTATTTTTTCAAGAATAGAAAGGTTTCTGTGTGTTAAATCAGTGTTCGTTCAAGAAATGGAAAAACAGGATCCCCAAGACCTATACCATGTCAATGTATACAAACACCAGGTAGCAAATACCCACGCTAGTTTCTCGTTTATTCAAGAAAATTCAAACACATCATTATTAGCCTCCCCTACTGTGGGCCATGCCTCTTCCATATCATTATTTGAATTCTCATGCTTGAGTAACTATTGCCCTTAAAAAGATTTAGGACACTTGCATCTATATTTTTTCATCCTTGTATGCTTACTTTGGAAACAAATGCAGCAGATTTTATTGCTGAAGCTTTCCTCGTCTGTTATATACTTGTTCTATCCATATCACTGATCATGTGATTTGTGTCCAAGCTCATGATAATTAGTAAGACATTTCTGTTGCAAATAAAATTGATGATCTTGTGCTTCTGAAGCAATGAGTGTATTGTAAACTTGTGGCTGTCTTAATGATTTTTTTTAATCTTTATTTTTGGGGGTCATTTTAATGCACCAATTGGCACCATAGAGGCGATTTTCTTGCACCAAAGATGATATATTTTAAAACAAGTGTTTTTGCATCCTTCCCATTATCTTGGCCTGTGAAAAAAAATATTAAGATTTTCTGAAGCATTGTAAGCAAGATAATACAAAATCTCAATTTGAGGCGAAATTGAAACTGGCATTAGGCAAATATTACCTGCTGTTAAAAGTACCAATGTTCGTGTAATGGTTAGATTTATTTAGAGCCATTCTGTGTAAGACTTGTATCTAACCATTTATAGTTACTTATGTTCTTGGTATTCAAGTTTATTCCACCTCAGATTCAGTGAAGTTTTATTAATTCAGTTTTCAAATTCTGTAAATCACAAAAATTCAGCAAGTACAAAATTTTAGGAAATTTACAAGTGAATTGGAAACTTGTACAGTTTGAGGATTTAAGATAATGTCCATCATTTATTCAGTAAAAAATTTGATATCAGATATATGGCACCTTTGCAAAATTTATAGACATTTTAATGATGATGAAATGTAATGTTTTAGAGTATTGCTTTATATATGGTGCCATAAATGAATTTTTTTGAGCTTTCTGAAATTTAAACTTATCATTTGCCCACAAGATCAGATGTGCACTGCCAGATTTCTTATGGACAGACAGAACAAAATTCGAGTGTACACAATATGATGCTTACACTGAACTATGACTTGTATTATGTGAACTCTACTGCTTTGCTCATATCAGTGTGTACAAAAATAACACTTAGAAATAAAATTATAACCAACTTGTTGTTTTGTTCATTGAAATAAAACATTAAATAAGAAACTCCATTCTATAGTGACCTCTGTTCATTGCTGGCATTTGCAGCTTGTATCTCCATCCCTGGTTTCAGTACAATTATAAAGTCCATTTTGTGCAATGTTATGGTCCTTCATTTATTATCAATCCTCTTGTTTATTCTCATTGTGCATAAATTTATATATTTTGCAATTCTCATATTTCTGTCATTTCTTAAATTCACTTATTGTTCATTTGTGCATTGTTCATTTTTGCTTTCATTTTTATTTTGATGTCTACTCTTTTATTTGACAACTTATATTCAACAATGTTGGTCAGCTTAGTTTCTATAAGTATAAGACTGGTGAGCAATAACTGTCACTTTCTGTTGATTTATGAAGTATTTATATTCATTTTGTCACTAATTTAAATTGATTTTAACATGTGATGCTAACTGGTAACAAATTATTGATAGTACAGCTTTATTGTGAAATTGACACTCACCTGATTGGTATGCAGCCAAGTTACCTTCTCAGGTAAACAATAAATATCATCAGCTTTCACTCTGAATCCAATGCCAACACCATAGGTGTCTATCGATTCATATCCTGCAGTACTATGTGGGTTGAATGAACCTTTATTTTCAGCAGTCAGCTATAACTGATGTATATCACAGATGGAAATAGCATAGGATTTACTAAAGCAAATTAAAACTGAATGACCAGTAAAGTGGTCACTCTTTTCCTGCTGTTTGTTTATACCTTTGGCTTGACTTCCTTTTTATATGAACTTGCAGCAGGTTTACACCAAGTTTATCCTAGCCAGTGAAAATGTACTGTCAGCAAACTAAGACAAATTGCAGTCTGTATTAGGTAATGAGATAACTATGTGAGCATCACCATGGGGGCTGGAGTAAATATTGAGTTTCAGCTGGGATTGTTGTTAGGGTTGCTAGTCAGTGAGTAGAACTCAGTAGAATAATTTATTGGGGCTATAGTTACCACATGATAGAGATGATAGTTGCTTGAGGCTCTGTTGGGGGAGGTAACCATTTGATTGATGATCACATGTAAATTGGAAAGAACTGTCTTAAAATAGAGCTCCTGCAAAAGTCTGAGGAATTATCTACTCAGCAGAATCAAAGAATGAGCAATTTAAACAAAGCATTCATTTTTTTTTATATATATTTCCTTTCATATACATTTTCAAATGTTTATCTCACATTTCTTACTGGATGAACCTTGGTATTTATAGGATGAAAAGATAAATACCAGAAGTCATTGCCTTACCTTGTAACTTGGGGCAATTTTCTGTCAGCAAATATCATATTTCTCTGATGATAAGCTCATGCATAATGATAAGACCATCCTAAAGTTTTATATACCTGCTGTAAGACTAGGCATATAGTAACATCCATCCATCTGTCTGCCTGTTTCCTAATTCATTTGTGCACAATGAATCTAGTTCTTCACCATTTACAGTTACCAACCTTTGTATTAAAAAAATCTTGCATAGATGGTAGGGAAGAAACCTATCGATTTTGTGGCCAGAAGTTCAATGTTTAAGGTAACTGTGACTGAAAGAAGAAGAATGATTTCCATTCAGTAGTTTTACATCGCAGACCTGGACCAAACATTGTGAATGGCTTTCATTTGTGGTAAGAAGGAAACTTTTGATTTGGGGGTCAAGAGGTCAGCAGTCAAGATTACTGTGGCTGAAAGAAGAAAGAGTTATTTCAGCTTTATAAATTTGGCTCCACATTACAACCTTGACTAAACATTGTGGATTTTTTGCAGATGGAATAAGGTACTGTTGAGTTGGGGTTCAAAGGGTCAAAGGGTAAGGTTAGTGAAATATGGTGTGTGTGTTTTGGATTTTTATTGTAGCTTTAACAATTTTTTAGTCAAATTGCTATGTTTGCAGTGTGACAGTTTATGGTGATGTCTAGCACTGGGGCATCATGCCACAGACATGTAGCATCATGTCCCACCCAGTCATATTATCCTGACACCAGGCCGACCAGTCCTAGCACTAATTTATTTATGCTTAGTGCCAAGTGAGGAAGCTATTAGCACCATTTTTATAAGTCTTTGTTATGACTTGGCCAGGGTTGAACCCATGACCTCCCACATCCAAGGCTAATGCTCTAACCACTTAGGCCTCTGGAGTGGTTCAAACTAGAGATGCAGTGTAATTGGTCAGTTTACATATATTTTATATATCTTTCTTCTGATAGCTGCTAGTGTGTCTGAATACAGGATGAAAACTTATTTTCATTAAATACATTAAATATTTGTGTAAAAAAGTATTAAATATTGATTACTGTGGTAGGTAAACCTTTGAATATTTGTCCAAACAGAAACATTAAAATGTGATTCAGTATATTCAGATTTGTTTATTTTTGTCAGTTGTAGATACAGATACATCCAGACTTTTATATTTTGTCAGACTGAAGAAATAATAACTTGTTCACTTTAGATCTATCTAGACTATTGCTGTTCGTCTCAGTGAAAATTTCAAAGTTGATTGCTATGGTGCATGTATCCAGACTGTCAAGGAATAAAAAATATACAACAAACCTTATTGCTGTAGATCTTATTCAGGCCTCTCCTATTAGAACAAAAAATAAAAAGAAAGTTTGATGACTTTTGAATTACCTGCTGCTGTTCACATCTCATCTACAAACTTCTTGGGCATAGTTCATCAGATTCTGCATTAAAAGGTATATTGATGCTTTATTATGGTAAAGTATAAGCTTTTGGTCATTGTAAGAGCTCAGGTGTCATTTATTCACTTGACCATTGACCTATCAAGAGTTATCATGTTCTCCCTATTTACTAATAATATTAGTGGACTTTCAGCCATGCATTTATAAGGAGGCATATTTTAATTTTTTTTTGTAATAAGTCATTAACTTTGCTTTCTTGTTGTAGCCTTTATTAATTGGACTCTCCACATGATGCATTTTTCACTGAACAGCATTATCATTATTGCCATTTTCTCTCATTTTTTAAAATTTTTTAGTTTCTTACTAAGATCATGTTTAATTATGTATTCACATTTTTACTGTTTTTTAATTTGAAGATATGGGCTGTATATCATACTGGTAAGTGATAGGTAGATTCAGTTCTTCTTCATGCCATAGGTAGATTCAGTTCTTAATGCAACAGGTAGAATCAGTTCTTCATACCACTATACATTTTCAGTATGAAAGCTCTGTTGAGCTTGTGTAAGTAATGTGTAATATGGGCTATAAATGTGTTTTGTATCTGTGTTTAGACAGTAATTGTTTATTTCTCTGCTTGCTCATTTGTATCTGTAAAGCCTCTTTTTAAAAATCAGTGTTAATCTTGCACCTTTTTTGAAATTTTCACTAAATTGGGTGAGAAATATTGAAACAAAGACCATTCAAATTTGTATGTTATATAGTGACTTGGGTGTAAGATTCTGGCCTGAACATTGCACCAGTCTCTCAGTGCCATCACATAATGACTCATAGGTAAGGCTTCATGGTCACTGGCATTAGATACAGTATTCATCTTTGACTGACATTTGAGTGATCTTGTCACCAGTTTGTTGGATGTCCATCTTCTCAACTCATCTTTGACGTGCTACATTAACAAGATCCCTAATGATTGACTGCACAATATTGATTGCCAGGGACACTAAAAGGGACTGTAAACATTTGTTGTCATCACCTGGCATCCAGTTATCTGCACACTTTAGATATCTTTATGGGGTATACCTTTGCAATGAAGATAAAATATCTAGGTGTTGGTTTGTGTGATGAAACATGTGATCTTGCTTAGCAACTGCCATTCCCTGTATGATGATTGTCTGTATGTTGGGTGAGATTTCTTATCAGTGTAGGTTGGTCAAGAGCACTTAATGTCTTCATGACATAACATTGGACTTTGATTTATATTACTTGTGCATAGTAGGTATACAACTTTAATTTATGTAAGTTGTTTTACCATAATTTATTACAGAAGTCTTGATGTTATGCCATAAAATTGCAAAGACACACTTCAACATAATTGCAATGTCACATTCAAAAGATTATCATGTTTGGAAAACTCATTGTAGTTATGTGATAAAAAAAAAAATTTTCATTTATGTTTATTAGACATAAAATTTCTGACACTCGTTGAATAATACATGCAGCAATACATGTACTTGCAACAAGCTATATATATATATATATATATATATATATATATATATATATATACCATTGGACTGAATTATGGCCCCTGTTTGAAAAAAATTCATAAATTATTACTTTCTCCCATACCTTTAAATTTGCCTTTATTTCTTTAACCAAGGTTTCTTCAACAGTAACATATATCTGAGAGCATCTATATTGTCTGGACATAGTTCCTGTCTTACATATTGTTACTTCATGCTGTAAAAACAAGTTCTGTAATCAGTTTTAGATGTAAAGTAGATAAGATGGTTTGTGGAAGTACCATCAGAGAACTTGTATTGCATTTATTTGGGTCAAAAAATATGAGGTGGGTGTTTCTTGTCCATTGATCCATCCAGTGTTGTAGTGAATAGTTAAGCAGGCTCTATTTGCTTGATAATTTGCAGGGTTCATTTTAGATGCCAGCGTCCATCATATTTGGGGTAAGAAAGTTCCCTCTATGATGCCCATTTGGTACACCCCAAGAAAATAAGGATTACAGATTGTTACATTAAAATAAATTGAGCACAGTGTGCTCATTGCCAAGGAAACAAGATAGTCAGTTTCATTTGCTAACAGAAATGTCTTACTGATTTTGATTAACCTTGTCACCAGTTGAGACCACATGATCCTTAATTATTTCTGAAATCTTCAGCAAAAACTCTTCTGCATTTATTTTCATAATTGTGTAGGGGAAGGGAAAACTGTAGACTTGAGAGAGGTTGATAATAATCATAGGCATTTAACCATGGATGTATCAATTTCTGCAATAAATGTTCATTTTTCCAGCATTATATACTTTGAAATCAGACATTGTTGAGTCATACTGGTGGTCAGTTTGCTAGTTTCCTTGTTAGTTAAAAATGACCAGTGAACACTTATTTCATCAATCAAGGAAATTGCATACAGATGTACTGTAGAGGTTAAACAACAACAACTGATTCAGATGCTGCAGAAGTAAATCTTTCTTGCAGAAATCAATAAATCCATAACACAAGTGTCGGTGATAGTGATATGCATTTCAGTTTCTTGAATAAATAAGAAAAATATACAGGTAACTGCGACTCTTGTTTGTTTCTAAATGAATCCATGTTTTGACACTTTCTTGACATCTGGAATGAGCACTGGATTTGTAATAATTTTAAACATTTTTGACATTGGAAATTAAGCAAAGAGAAAAAAACAATATTGTGAGCAATCTGTTTCTGTTGATAGTTTTAGAGGAACTTTTAACACATTATTTGATGTATCTTGCTAAAGAAATGGGACTCCAGTGTATTTCCCAAGGATGCACTGAGGAGGCTGACCAGGGCTAGTCTGGGCAGGTAATAATTTGCTTTTTTTTTAATGGAAATTGATGAAAAAGTACAACTTGTTCTACAAGTTAGCCACCAGTTTGACTGAAGTATTATAATAAATGTTGGCAAGAGGGATACTGCAAATCAACAATCCATTCACACTCGTATTGGCTGTGGATGTAAGACTGTTTACACTTAAGCTCATGAGTTCCAGATTAGACTAAAACATTAATTGTACAATAGTACAATAAATGTGATGGTTAATAACAATCAACATTAGACTCCTAACTGTGGTCTCTCTTAAATATCGAAATACATGCAAATATTTTATCAATTCCCCTGTGGTTGCATTTTTCCCATAAACCCTAAGCCCTAAACCTTAAACATGTGATGCATGTAATGCATTAAAACCTTTCTTGTGATAGACCACTTGTAATAAAGATCACTCTTTGGAAAAACACCTGTTATGAAGACTGCTGTTTCGTAAACCTGTTATGAAAGACCATATTTTATGCACATATGCACTGTATCAACTCACTGTTTATGATATTTTCCTTTTAAATTTGGTACTTACTGTATGTACTCACCTGAAAGTTGGGTCTGACTGATCTGTGCATAATCCACAGATTCCCAGATCTGTTTGCACATTATATAGTGGTAGATCAGGGTTTATGCAGTTTACAGTTGCATGCAGGCATATACAGTATATTAGACCAGTGGTGTATACGTGCCTTTTGCTGTTCACAGTTCTTCAGTTCAGTATTTATTTAATATTATTTCTTTATTTTTAGTTTGTTCATCCTTCCATCCATTACACTTTTTTCATATCTTGAGATTAACACCCATACCACTAAAGATGTCAGTTTGCAGTTTGTTTACTTATTAGACAAGTGGTCTAGATGTACCTTTTGCTATTTTCTTTTTCTTCAGTTTCATTAGTTTTGTTCATCCATCCATATTTCCAATATGTACACTTTCGTTTCCTTGGCAAAACTCCAAAATCATGTAAGATTTCTCGGTAGCAGCCATATTTTGCCCTACTTTTCCAGCTTTTTATCTGACACTCTTTATTTCCATTCTTTTTCCAACATGACCTTATTTTTTCTACTTTTTATTCTCAGTTTTACCTGCTTTTCATAAGTTTTGGTAAGTCAACTAAAGTTTTTTTTTTGTCAGTAGCTCACTCTGCTATTACAGTTTGTTTTTAAACTTGTGATTTACTATAGAGCTGTTAGTTCATTTGACAGTGCTGCCACTGTACTCCTCACAGTTGGTTACCTTGCCTTACAGTTCATTTAATGATAGAAAATTACAGATAGTATTTTTAAAAATTTAAACCATGCATTTGAAAGAATTTGTCAAAAGTGAAGGAAAATACATGTATTGAAAATTTAATGCTTTAGCCAGCAGATCTAATGCTATTAACTTTAGTTAGGATTGATCATTAAGTAAAAAGCTGAATAGCCAAATAAACACAAATGACATTTCAAAACAGGACTGACCCTGTGATCAGTTTGTGCAGGCAGCAGTGTTGTGTATGACCTGGGGGGAAGGGCAGTTTGTGCTGCATGCATACATACATACATACATACATACATACATACATACATACATACATACATACATACATACATACATACATTGTTACGTGTAGGCTTGTACAAAAGTAACAAAAGAAAAGAGTGAAGCCAACAAGCTTTGTAAATTTAACAAAAATAATTTATTTTCCCTAGAAAACAATGTAAAAATAGGAAACAGGACTTACGTTTTGTGAATATGATCCAAAAATTAATCCTAGAATTGAAAAATATAAGTCCTATCACTAAACAGTTCTAATTGAATCCAGGTTCAAATCTCAATGAAATTCCAATATGGAAGGCGATGACGTCGGATGAGGTCGTTGTACTGATGGCGACAATTCCTCATTGAATCACAATTTATAATGTTTCCGTTTTGAATTCCAGAATAAATTTCCACTGAATGTGTTTGTCCCAGAACTTTTATAAAGAAGAAGTATTTCCTAGGGTGAAATAAATTATTTTAAATAAGAAAAACTCAATTCAAAATAGCAACAACAAGAATACCTTTCAGCCTCAAGGTATTATTTACGGACTGCCTGGGTCTACTAAAAAGTGTCTGTCTTAACACACGATTTTAGATCACATGGTAGCTCACATGACAGGTTATGTGACTTAATAATTTGAACAGCGCAATAAAAAATTGCCATTTATCACATAGGCTTGAATAGCCCTATCTAAGAATCAAATTCTCACACTGGAAATATATAAAAAAAAGAAAGGCTGTTTACAATTTAGCTAACACATGGGCCAAACATGACCTTGATAATAGCCAATCGTTTTCACTCGATGTTTACAAAATCTATGAACCAATGTGAGCTAAAAATAGTTCTTAAGCAACCGTTACATTCTAATCAGGTCAAGTGATTTTTCCGAAAAGAGATTCAAATCGAATGAAAATTATAATTGCAATAAAATGTCATGAAACAAAATTGAAATAAAAAAGAATTTAAAACTAACACACAAGTAATTAAATTACATATATGTAACAACATACATACATACATATTAGAGATGTCAAAATTTAAGGAAATTTCTACCGGGTACCCATCAATCCTAACAATTGGTTACCCAGGTACCCAATCAAAGGAAAATTGTATTAAGTGTGAACCTGAACTGCTTTGTTGTAGGTTCACACATGTCAACCCCCAAGAGAGGTATAAGCATAATTATTACTAATATAAGTCATTAAGTGGCAAAAAAAGCATAATCGGAGCATAGGAAGAGCAATCTATATATCACATGCCATAATTACAGAAAACTGTATGAAAAACGTACATTTATTTTTACTACTTACCTGGATCTACAGTTAAAATTTTGTCACAGATCAGTTAAATCCATGTGGATTAGTAGTATAAAAGTATAGACACAAAAAAATTGATAAATTATTTATGCATAACACTCACTTTAACTAGTCTACATGTCTACAGTAACTTTCATGAATAGTCATAATTTCTACAAACGATGGCTTGTATTACATCACTGTTGAAATCTAATTTCAGAATTTTTAAAGTGCTATTGATTTGTCCTTTTCCAGATACAACGTGTTTTTAAGTTTAACAAATTCTCTCTCCTCTAACATTCTTCAGTCATATAACATACATCAGCCAATTTATTACAATATGTGGTGCCATTTATTTTCAGTTTAGACTGGTCCGCTAAGTAAGTGGTATCAAAATAGAATGAATCTCTGACATGTGGTTTCACACTGAAGAAACCCATCTGTTTTTTTGGGACTGTTTCATGTAGATACTATAAATAGAAAAAAGGGAAAGATGACAGAGGTCTAATGATGAAAACAGTGGTTTGTATCATTTTCAGTTTAACTGTCAGTCACATATGTGCTATATAATAATACAAAAATAAGTTGTTAATAGGTTTAGTACATCATTTTCCTTTGGACAATGAGAGGGCAGTATTCCATTCAGTGAGTTGCACCTGCATATTGAGTGTGTGCAATCATGACAATGATGAGTGGAACTGTGGGAAAATGTTCAGGCATTCATTAAAGGTATCATAGTAAACCAAACTTTGGACAGGCGTACAAAGTCAAATGCTTGAGCTAAGCAATGGTACCAAATTTATTATGCTAAGCAAAATCTAGCTTGAAATATCAGCTTGTTTCTTAAATAGGTTGTGTGAGAGAAATATCTTCCCTTATATTATTATATAATACATGTATGACAAGTAAATTGTAAGCAAAATACAAACCCCTGTGACAATGAATAAATACACACACAACACAAGCCTTGAACTGTAATCGTTATTCTGTGTCTCGATCGGAACTTGGAAACTTTTTTTAAGGATTTTTTTTCCTGGTTGTCCATTTTATTACCTGGGTTAATATCACAGACATGCATGAACACACACACACACACACACACATTTCACCTACTGCAGTTATCATAGTTTGTGGATGGCTAGCACTTGGACATGGAAGAACCCAGTAGATTTTGGGGTCCAAAGGTCAAGGTCACTGAAAGAAGAAGAATCGTTTCTACACAAATACATTACTTACAGCACATACCTGGATTCTCAAGTGAAGTCTTGCAAAACCTTAAATTTGACAACCCATTAATATCCCGGAAACATGATTTGCTTACAGTCAGGAAAAAACTATTCTGTACTGTTGGTTTCCTAGTCATATTGCTTTTTAGGATAATGAAAGTACAGATAAAGCAGCCAAAGATGCCATGCAGTCACTGATTTCCAAATGGAAGATACCATATACTGACCTCATGTAAATCAGCAATGTTTGTTTTACTTGGCAAATATGTGGAATGAAAACTCAACAAACAAGTCTTGGAAAAAATCAAACCCATGAATAGAGATAGGCTGCCTTCATATAAAACAAATCAGAGATGGGATGGTACTGTATAATATCAGTCATGCATATTATATACCTACCTGACTGGTGTATACCTCCTGAAGGGTGAATATCAAGCAGATGTAAATTCTGCCATTGTTGTGTATACCTCCTGAAGGGTGAATCTCAACCAGATATGAATTCTGCCATTGTTGTATATACCTCCTGAGGTGTGAACCTCAAACAGATGTAAAATTGTACCATTTGTTGTGTATACCTCCTGAAGGGTGAACCTCAGCCAGATGTAAATTCTGCCAATGTCTGTTTACAGTGGAACATATTCTTGTCAATGGCGCTTGTATTACAATCTGCCTTGTGCTAAAAATAGACAATAACATCACTGTGCCCGGCTGCCGCCATATTGTTTTCAGACAAAGCACCAAGAGACGCTTAGTAATATGTAGTAATTCACAACATATAGGCAAAAATAAAGTTGTTTTTATTTGCACTTCCCTCACTATGTAATGTTTTGATATATTCAGCTATAATGTGTGTGTGTGTGTGTGTGTGTGTGTGTGTGTGTGTGTGTGTGTGTGTGTGTGTGTGTGTGTGTGTTAAATGAATGTGTTGAAACCAATAATATTCATTTATATCTACTTTGTTTCCCTTTCAGTTTTTGTGTGTAAAATGTGTATTATTTTAATTGTGGCTGTCATCATTAGGGACAGCAGCTTTTGTATTGCTGTTTCCATCAATACATGCATACAATTATACTTCCCAACAAAATGTAATAATACATATCTTTTAATTAAGGAAATGTAATATCCACATAATATAAATATAATCAAGCAGTGCTGCTCTTTTCAACACCATAACTCTAATGAACATAATGCATTATATGTTCTAAGCTGTCATTCAAAATTAATATTTATTTGTAAAACGGTATGAGGCACCTTAGTGGACAAAAGCTGGTCCAATGAGAAAGTCACAGTTGAAATTTCAATGTCATTTGTCTAGAAATTCGATATCACGTGATGGATGAAATTGCATGTCCTTAAAGTTCCATTTTCAAGATCAAGCTTTTAGATTTTATGTGTTGAATTATACAGTGGTGGTTTAAAGTTCTATTTCCTGTGTCAACGTTTTACAGTGCATATTTTGAATTACACTGCGGTGGTTGAAATTGTAATATCATATGTTGAGAATCCCTAATTCACATGTATGTAACTGTTTTTGATAAAGTTCCATCTCATATGGTGAGTATTTAGATTTCATCTGTTGAATTTCACAGCCTCAAGAAGCAGCCTCTTTGTTTAAAAATAATGCGATCCATTCACAAGAGCGACCTCTAGCGAAGAAGTTCATAGTAATTCTTGACCTGTGAATGGTAACTTTCAAACTGTAAAGACATGAAATGTAATGGCGCCATATAATTGAATACACGAATGATGTATTTTAATACTTGATGTCATTCTGAATTGTTAATGTGATTCAACATGTTAAATTGAAACTCGAGACATTTGACATTAAAATTTCAACAACTGCCATGTAATTCAGAAGATGCATTTTAAAAACTCAACATTAGACATCGAATTTTCAACCAGTGCTGTGTAATTCAACAGATGAAATCTAAATACTCAACATATGAAATGGAACTTTCAAATAAACTGTTTGAACCAATACGTAAATTAGGAATCCTCGACGTATGATACTGAAATTTCAACCACTGCAGTGTAATTCAAATGACACAATCTAGAACCTTAACATAGAAAATATCATTTTCAACCACTACTGTTTAAATAAACAGATACAATCTAAAATCTCAAACAAGAAAATGGAACTTTAAGGACAAGCGCTTTAGATACAACAAGAGAAATTGGAATTCTGGACATATGACATTAAAATTTCAGCAGCAACGTTCTGATTGGAACAACTTTTGTCCGCTACAGCGCCTTTATATAAAACAGACCTTTAAATAAACATATTAATTTTCTCTCTTCTTTTCTTAACTTTGTTACCGATTAACACATCAGGATCAGAAAAGGTTAATAAAATCACCAAAACAAACAAACCAAACAAAAAAACAAGACAAAAAAAAACAAATATTGATACATTGTTTTTAAATTTATGGAATATATGTGCAACATTTCTAGATTCTACATGAATCATATCAACTAAGCAGAGCATAATTTTATGCGCTAAACAGAATATAAGAAATAGTCACTTTTCTACATACATCCCTCTCTATTTATATGTTAAAACATGACTCACATATAAGAATACTTCATCAACATTATTTATTTGGGGAGGGGGCCTGGCACTTCCCTTGGAATTTTCATCTTAGAATATTCATGTGAAAGCATGTTTCAAACACATGTAGGTTCAGAAAATGCCACAGCTCATATCTTTTTCTCTACACAGAAGCTGACATCCAGGTTTCATATATACTGATAAATATAGGTTTGACCATGAGCACTCAGAAATTTTACGTTATTGAATTTTTAATATCATGGTATTTGCATAGGTTTACTATGGGAACTGAATTAGTACCCTGAGTCCTTAAGCACCACCATAACTAAATATTGGAATGTACATCTATATTCAGATGAACAAATTTAACGCCTGCTACATGGTTTTCAGCAAGAACAATAATAAGAACAATAACACAGAAAAGAACACTGAACGCCATTACACCGGTTCACCTTGTCCGAACGGCTATTTTTAGAAACTGATGCCATAGCATATGACATTTCAGAGAGGTAAAAAGTACAAGCGCCATATTGTATTGACTTACACCCTGTTAGACAGAAGCCTTTTTAATGTGAATTCAGTTAGAAAACTGTACTGCTGAATTAAATCTTGGATTTTTTAGGGAATGGAGTTTGAATAACAAATATTTTATATGATTCTTTATTTTACATACATTTTACAAAATTTTAACATTTTTCCTTTTTGTATTTTACCCAGTAGTATTTCATGTTAATACTTATTTGGAAGGAGTTACCTTCCTAAAGTTTGTGTTCAGTTTATTTTTGGAACTTCATTTTTTTTTTTTTTCTTCTAATTTTTGGAAGTAAAGTTTTAATTGGTACCATGTTGTTATTACTGTGCTGAGGTGCTGTTAAACACTAATACATACATATATACACATAACTGGACCAGACTTTATCATACCTGTCAACCCTTATGATTAGACCGTAAGTATTACAGAAATGACTTGTAAATTGCATATAGTAATAGCATTGAAAACAATCATTGCAGTCAGGCGTGCTTATTGGCTTATCTCAGTCAGATGCACTTATTGGCTTATCTCAGTCAGATGCACTTATTGGCTTATCTCAGTCAGATGCACTTATTGGCTTATCTCAGTCAGATCTGCTTATTGGCTTATCTCAGTCAGATCTGCTTATTGGCTTATCCCAGTCAGATGTGCTTTTTGGTTTATCTCAGATCCGCTTATTGGCTTATCTCAGTCAGATCCGCTTATTGGCTTATCTCACTGAGATCCACTTATTGGCTTATCTGGGTTTGCTCCAGATGCTTCTGTTCATATTAGGCTCAGGGAACCAAAATAACTATGGGAGTACCTCAGACACTTGAATTTAATGTTTTTCATGAATAATAATAATAATAATAATAATAATAATAATAATAATAATAATAACTTTATTTTCTGAGGGAAACTAAGTATATGTATAACATATTCTCCCCTAAGGCCCTCAGGATACATTAAGAATAAAAGCACAAAGTGTATATAATATGCATTAACAAGTAATTCAGTATCTAAAATAACAACTGCTCTTCAAGATAACAGTTAAACATTTTTGTTTTGAACACATTTCGATCTACCAGAGCAAGCAAATGATTTTCTTAATGTGTTTGTTTTTGGAAATTATATTCTGCACCTATCATTTGTAATTTATCCTTGGTGGTCTTCTGACTTAAAATGAAACATACCTTGCATATATTGAGGGCAATGTTCATTCTTAATTTTGAATATCAATAATGACATGTGGTAGGTGAATCTGTATGCAGATTTCAGTCATTTCAATCCAGAGAATAGAATTTTGGATGGTGTATCAAGCAGTAAATTTAGGGTAATTCTTGCTGCCCGTTTTTGAAGTTTATTGATTGTTTCAATATTGCTAGCAGTTGTATTTTCCCAAATTATGTAGTAATAGTCCAAAAGAGGAGGAATGAATGCAAGGTAAAATAATTTCCAATAGTTGAGAGGTAGACAAGTTTTTGTCCTCTGTAAGAGAGCTAAATACAGAGTATATATGTTTCACTTGCTTGCACCAGTCTAGAATCTTATCAACACGAAGTCCCAAAAGTTTTTCATTGTAAACATTTTCAATGTACAGCTCAAGATTTGAATGGACTGATAATCTTTGCCTATGTCCAAGCAAAACTGCATTGTTTTTAGGGCATCAGCATGTTAATTGGTGATCGCCAATATTCCAATTGATACAATCTTCACCAAATTGTTTAAAGTTTAAACATTAGAATGAGACTTATGCAATCATATAACAGCATTATATAATTCAGTTTTTTTAATGTTGTACATTCAACAACATGTCATTTATAAATAATGTGAATAATACAGGCCTTAAAATAGATCCATGTGGAGCTCATTTGTTGATGAACATCAGTTCTGATTAAATGTTGCCAATAACAACTTGCTGGCTTCTGTCAGATAGGTATGACTTTTTTAAAAGTATATTTATAGTCAACTAAATCAAAAGCCTTCTTCAAATCAAGATACATAGTACCAATAATAAAAAGCAACCAGTATCAATAGTAAGCAAACAGTCAGTAGTGAGTTTTTTTAACACAGACTGACAGGGATGGTTCAGTGTAAATCCTGATTGGAACGGGTGGATTAATTAGTACTTTGAAATGTAACCATTGAAATGTTTGGAAATAGTTGGATATGGTTGGCAGAATAGATATTGATCTATAATTATATTGATTTGAGTTTGAACACTTTTTTATAAACAGGCATAACTGTGGATGATTCAGTTGTGATGGGAAGATTCAGTTATTAATGCTTTGAATAACTATGTAGATAAGGGATGGAGCAATAATATCAGCACATTAATTTTAATCCTGTCTAGTTGATTTCTATGAATTTAACTTTGTTATTTTACATACTATATCTACGCATGACATAAGTTGACTAATCAACTGTACATTTTCTGGGATTTTAGAATTAATATAGTATTCTAAGTTTGGATTTTTTTCATTAGTATTTGATATATTGGAACTTACGTTCATTAATGAAGTGCACATTGAATCTGTTAACAATACAGTGCACATCATCAAGTTCATGTCTCATCAATTATTAATTGATCTGGGATCTTACTGTTTCTGTTTGGAGTAAAATCCCACAAAATGTTCCACATTTCTGTTCAACTGTCTGCATTTTCAACTGATGTTTTATAAAAGAAAATGTCTTTTAGCAGAAAGAATTATAGCAGTACGTCTGTTTCACCACAGTTTGTAATTATGCCAATCCTTGACTTATTATTTTAGCCTCAATTTTGTTTTGCATCATTGATTTCTGTGTTGAGTCATGTATGGTGCTGAGAGTGTTTCACTCATTTTGTTTTTAAAGTAGTATGTTGATCTAAAACTGAGTTAATAATATTGTGCCAGGTTTCAAATGCTTCTATATTTTCTACACAAAAGGTTTTTTGCTAAGTTCAGATAAAAACTTATCAACATTTAATTTTGTTTAAGCATCTGTAGGAGATAACATTATGCTTTGCATCATGTATAGATCCGTACTATTTTCATTGCATGTAATACAAACTGGATGATGGTCACTTACAGATAAATAAAGGAATTTTACTTCAGTAATATTCTCTGATTTATTACTATAAACATGATCAGTTAGGCTACATTTCAGTGAAACTTGTAAGTGAGGTAACAAGTTGAGATAACTCTGAAGATTCAGTCATGCTTAGCCATCTTACATTCTTACAGCCCGAGTAGTCTAGTTTGAAATTCCCAATTACAGTAATCATGTACTACAGTTACTTCTAGTTCAGTTTCATACTTTTCTGTCTTAGAGACAGGTGAATCAGATTGCCTGTAGACATAACATACTGCTACTGACTTTGATGAAGCAAGACAGATTTGTATCCATATAGTCTTGAGCTGACTGATTTCAAGGTCATTTCTTCATTCATAGGAAACCTGAGTATTTATATATACATCTCTCCCCACCCCCTTATCATTAATTTCTGTTCTGTCTTTTCTCTCAGTTTCATATCTCTCTATGTCAGGTTCATTATTTTTGTACATCTATGCAGAGAAAAGTTTCACATAAACCTAACACATGGATTTTTCTGTTTTGACTTATCATTTTTTGGCAAGATGTGTCTAATACTGAGACTTGCCATGTGAAGTCCTTTCTTGACCAGAACTAGTTAAGTTCTTGTATATGTTGGTATAGACTTGGAGGATTCATTTCTAAAATCACAGTAACTGTATATGGGATGGACCATTGGTCTCAGACACAAGAGTTTCAGTATTACTAGTGTCAGCAGAGTCAACTTGATGTGAACATGAATTACAACCTGAAACTAACACAAGCAAATCTATTTGTACCTCATTATTTAAAATAATACAGGCATGCTCATCTTTTGCTAGCAATACCTCATCTATATATTTGGCCTCTATAGATATATACTATTACTATCTTAATAATTAGTTACTACACTAGAATAATTTTACATCTTCTAGTATGTGTTACAAGAGTAATTAGATTTATCGACTTTTTGTCCTGACTACAACACCATGTTCATTTGGTGCATATGAATTTACATAGGGATGATAATGACATGGATAGGCATTACAGGTGGAATATGCACTCTTCGTAACAGAAAAAGGAATTCTATTACAACATACATAAGGTGCAGAATTACAGCTTGTAATAGCAAAATCTGAGGCAGTTTCTTTGATGCTGTGCCATCTGTTCATGTACATTAAGCACTGATTTTTGTAATGGCCATACCAGGTACATCAGTTGCACTGTATTCTTTTCCCATACCTGCAGATATGAGTGTTGTATCCTTCTTCCCCAGTGGAAGTACAGTAGTAACATTGAGTTGGTGTTTTTTAGATATTAATGTAACTGCCAATGCCTTTGAGAAAAGCTGGAATACCCTTCTGATTTAGGTCAATGTGATCTTTGTGTTAGTACTTATATTGCACACAACCATCAAGGTTGAGAAAGGCATTACATGTAATATGATCAATGTTGAGTAGCCCAACATTTTTGCACATGGTATGCAGAAGCGAATTGACTATATCCAAATCAGCATCTGTATGAGGTGGTTGTCCAGACAAAACCAGATTTGTGTCATCATTGCCATAAGACTGGAGTGACCAAAGCTGTAATCATTGCCACTGACAGTCATTATCACAGTCTTGTCTGGAGTTAAATACGTGTTTGTCAAAGCCTCCGTAATTGTTCTAAGGTTTGGCTTATTTGTGAGTATGAACATGAGTGTCTTTTAAACAATAATGTTTTTTAAAATTCCTTTTAGTTGTGATGAACCATTAAGCAGATTCTTTCTGCCATGACCTTCTGCCTCTTCGTAATGTGGGGTTGGGATATGACCTGTTGCTCAGAGGTGAGTTACTGAATTGCATACCTCCACCTTCAGTTTGCTCATGGTGAGGATGTGTCTTTTCTGAAGGCTGCATTCCATGTTTATGACTTGAACCAACACTAGACTGCATTTTCTTTTTTTCTCCTGAGTGGAGGTGCATGTATTGTTTGTGAAGTTTGCATTGGGTTTTGCTTCTACATCAGTGTGTTTTCTTATTTTTCTTCTGTATTGCAAGAATTGTGTTCTTTGTGACTCAGTGGAACATGTATTGGGCTTTGTACACAGGCATCCTTCAAGTCTCCCTTTTGTTCCTGCATAATGTTTAATTGAGGATTGAGCATTTTGATTTGGCTTTGTATTGCACTAATTGTGTCATGTAGTTTACTGATCTGAGACTGACAGTCTTTGTATTGAGGAATCAAAAGTGTTTTGTTGCACATGTAAAGATCTATTGTGTATTAATTTTTCATCATTTGAGCTGCTTTTGTTTGCAGAGTTAACAGGTGTGAAGTCTTTTGGCTGAGAATTGAAAACCTTAGAACTTGCTTCTTCACTGAGATTTGCATATGATGTAATAAAGTTTTGTAACCATAGCGTTTGTCGTGGACCCTGTATATACTATTGTATTTTATTGAATAATAACAAGTGAGTGACCTGAAAATCTTCATTCACATCAGATTTGTATATACATCCATTTTGACCATTTTATTATTTAATGTGTAGAGTATATTGAAGATGTCCATGTAAAAGAGCTACCATGTGAGGCTTGACTTTCACAGTTACACTGCAGATTTTCGTTCACAGTGAGAAAGCTTAGCATGATGG
Organism: Megalonaias nervosa; assembly: GCA_016617855.1. Classification (NCBI taxonomy): domain Eukaryota; kingdom Metazoa; phylum Mollusca; class Bivalvia; order Unionida; family Unionidae; genus Megalonaias; species Megalonaias nervosa. The sequence goes on from JAECUM010004988.1 coordinate 57,522, forward strand.
CCATATTGGAATTTCCCTCTTCACCATCATTAATTTCACTGTCACAGACACTAATATAATTATCTTGCATCATGCTTAATAGGATATATATTAATATCTTTCAAAGAGAATCCTGAAACTGAACTGGAAAAGTTCGTGAATAGGGAAGAAAGTCAAATGGAATATTTAGTGGTAGCCATATTGCTGTTTGCAGTAAAGAAAATTAACGGTAGAAGATTGGAAAAATGCTAGATCAAAAACTCATCCACTGAGTAGATCAGTGGATGAATCAAAATGCTAGATGAAGCAATATCATTCACTGAGTAGATCAATGGATGAATCAAAATGATGGATGCTGAGTAGATCAATGGATGAATCAAAATGCTAGATGAAGAACTATCATCTACTGAGTAGATCAATGGATGAATCAAAATGATGGATGCTGAGTAGATCAATGGATGAATCAAAATGCTAGATGAAGAACTATCATCTACTGAGTAGATCAATGAATGAATCAAAATGATGGATGCTGAGTAGATCAATGGATGAATCAAAATGCTAGATGAAGAACTATCATCTACTGAGTAGATCAGTCAATGAATCAAATTGCTAGGTGAAGAAATCTCATTTGCTGAATAGATCAATGGATGAATCAAAATGCTAGATGAAGAACAATCATCTACTGATTAGATCAATCATTGAATCAAAATGATGCAGAATTATCATTCACTGAGTAGATCAATGGATGAATCAAAATGCTAGATGAAGAACTACCATCTGCTGAGTAGATCACTGGATGAATCAAAACACTAGATGAAGAACAATCATCTACTGAGTAGATCAATGGATGAATCAGAATGCTAGATGATAAACTGTCATCCACTTTATAGATCAGTGGATGAATCAAAACACTAGATGAAGAAATATCTAGTGAGTAGATCAGTGGATGAATCAAAACACTGGAGTAGATCAATTCGAAAGGGACACTAAAAGCACTTCAGTCATAATGATATTCTTCACATCTAGATGAATAACAGCAACCACATAGTTTCAAAATAATATATAGGGAGTGGTAGTCATGATAAAAATGATGTTGAAAGCAGGTCTTTCATAATAATATTCTTCATATATCAGTAATTCATATTGTAATGGTCAGTATTCTCAATAATGTATTTATTCAAACCTCAAAGATCATCATATGTTTAATGAACTATATGTGTATAGCATGATTTCAGAACAGGAATAATTTCTTTCTAACATGTCATAACATCCAGTGGAATTTTTTTCGGAGGGGGAAATAAACTAAAGCATTGGTCAATATAAACCTTGATTGGGGACAGAACAGACATTAATGACAGTCATTTTGAGCAGTATCCTATAATAATAACCCATGCAGAAGGTGATCGTCTGAGATGAATGTGTGTTATTCTGTGTGAATTCTTCCATGCTGACAGTTCTGGTATTTTTATCGAAGGCAATAGATGGCTAGACAGTCACCTATTTAACATAAAAACAATCATATATATTCATTGCCAGAGACACTTTTTTCCAGGCTGTAACTCAAGCTGCATTCACCTTAATCTATAGCTCATATTTCCAAAAAGGGACTTTCAGTGGATTTGAAACTGCAGTTTCTGAAACTGTTTCTGGAGATTATTAAATTAAAGGGGCAAAATAATTCATCGATACAGTGATACTTTTGCCGTAATGAAACACATATCAATAGAAGTGGTGGAAAATCAATACAAAACGTTACTTACCATATACAAGTTATTTTAATCTTCAGCAGGTGTCAAAAATTGCATTAGTCGTTTGCCTAGTTATTCTTTAAACTGATAATTCATCTGAGACAGGTGTTGCAATCACATGCACCAATTTTTGTTAAAACAAAAAGGACAAGACAACACTCTCATCATCTACAAATTAACACCAAGTGACATGGTTCGTAATATTGCAAATTCCATGGTAATTATTTCTATTGCAACAACTTTTTTGGCATTTAGTGGTCTGAGTTTCCTCTGACCCTTGCCACCCCATTTTTGATACTTGATCGTTTATGTTGGAATTTATGGTCAGAGACAATTGCCTATTGAAAGGTTGAAATAGGGTAGTCACTTATTAGTTGACTAGCAAACTTGAACACCCTTTCATTGGGCCATACCTGCATGAAATCGATTGGAAGATGGTTTATTTTCTCAGAAATTGCAAACATAACATTCTGCATGTCTTTAATCAGTTGACAGTCGAGACAATCTACAGCATTGATGAAATCTGATCTGGAACTCACAATTTGCATTGCTAGTCACGTGATATAAATGGTAGTTAAGCTAAATTTGATTGGAACATTCACCCTGGAACAAGCATTGTGTTGTAATTTGAACTTACATCAAAGATGTTTTACAAATGCTTGTTTAAAATGTGGGGTACCTAGAAAACCCAAAATGGCTGATTCCCAGCGTGGTTCATCTTCAGATGAAGATTTTGTTCAGCATATACAGGCTGATGATAGTATGACATGAAAGTTTTGACAATAAGTTTTAAAGCTGTGACTTATGTCAGATGATTGGAGCTGGGAAAAGTGTTAATGGAGATACCAGTATGTGATTTTGAGCCTGAAAATGGTGTTAAATATGAGTCTGATGTACATGCTAGATGGACAAAAACAGATGTTATGCCAGTCAGTCATCCTTTCAGTCGATGTAGAAAAGGCAGAGTACCAAGCCAAATAAATTCAGTTTAAACTTAGAATGAAATTTTCAGTTCTTTTCTCTAACAACTTAGCCCTGCAAGATCATGTGCTACAAAACTGTATTTTAAAATCAGGGTTAAGATAAACTGAATGAATAAGAACAAAAAATAAAATTAAGAAGTAAAGATATATTGGTCAAAATACCTATCTGGTGGCTAAAGTGAATCCTGCGTCTGATCAGATGGAGCAGCCTTATATGTCCTGAAATGTTGAATACAAATCACTGACAGGTAGTCAGTTTGAAAGTAATTTTATTGGCTTGTCATGGATGAGAATGGCATATAAATTGGTGCTAAGTATATGTCTGTTGGTTAAAATTTGCGCACTGGAAAAACATCCAGTAAATCACACAAAAGGGCACCACCTACTACTGAGAGGCCTTCTCAAGAGGGAAAGACCTTCAAGTTAACGTGTGCATCGATAATGTCTCATATTGTAGTGTGTGTATCGTGCATAGTATCGATACGCAGCACAGTTGTATCACTTCACCCCTATTAAGTTATCAGCTTGTTTTATAAATTTTGGGGTTGAACATAACGTTGCCTTCACTTCATCAAGCTTTTGCTTTTACATTTTAGCAATATCTGGAAATGAAGATGAAAGGGGTAATCATCATCTTAAAAAGTTAAAACAATCAGCAAAGAAGTATGAAAGGAATATTCAAATTGGGGAAAAAGCCAGAAAGGTGAAAATTACATTTCTTGGATATAATGTCATATTGATTTGAATATTTCTCTGTGGGAGAGAAAATTGCAGCCACCACCATATAAAATTTTGAAAAAGAAGACTACTTCTAGTTGAGAGATTTGGCATACATGGATTTGGGACTGCAGTTTCTGAAACTGTATTGAAGGTTATTAGGTTATAAGTGTGCTTCACAAGCTTGTTTTGGTTAAACATACTGTTGCCCTTCACTGCATCAGATCACGCTTCTGAATATTTGAAATGCCCGTCTTCCTCATTGACAATAGCAGTACATTGTATTGCACTACACCCTACTGAAAATTGGTCTGACTTGCCAAAAGTATTGACTGCCTACCTGGAAAAGTCTTATTATGGTTGGATGCTTTATTGTTGGCTTGCACTTGGCTTAAGAAAGGAACCTGTAGACTCTGAGGTCTAAAGGTCAAAGGTTAGTGTTGCTTCATGGTTCATAGTTAACACAAACTCGCAAAATGGGATCTAGTTGTGGAAAATATGATTTGAATGTTCAGGCCGTTGCATCTCCTTACAAGTGCTAAATTTTCCAGTGATTAATAGCAAACCAATAGTAAAACACCTTAAAGCACATACATAATTCAGAAATATAAAACAAAACTTATTTTGTTATTGAACCCATTACCATGAGATAAATGGTATCTTATTACCATGGACATACATCTACCTACTGATGGGGCCTCAGGTGTCTAAGTGGTCTAAAGCAGTTGCCTTTACAGATCACTGTAATCTCACCACTGTCCATATGGGTTCAAGTCTTGGTCTCAGTCAGTATGTGTATGTGAGAAAGATTGCCAGTAGCTTCCTGTGGATCAGTGGTCCTTACCATAACTTTCCCGGTTTCTTCTTCCACCATTTATACTGGCCACCATGTATAGCCTACCTTGCACTGAGAAATAGCATTAAAACCCAAAAACAACAACAGCAGTGTACCTACCGTAGTACCCAATGGACTAGGGCTCAGTTGCTGTGTTGCAATGGGTTGCTTGATCTCTTTCACACCCAGCCATTTTATTCATAAATACAGGAGTATTTATCAGATATTACCGTCATTTAGGTCAAATCTGTTTCTTTGTCTCCTGTGATAACTTGCTTTGCATTTATTTTCTTGAAGGGAGGTTGAAATACAATTTTGCAATTTTATATTTTCTCCACTCATTAATAAAATGTGGTTAATAAGCAAGTCACATTTGAATCCTATGCTCTCGGAAAGCCAACAAGGATCAAAATAACAATTCCATAGCTAATAACTTCAAGCATAATTTCATGATTGAAAATGTAATTGAAGCAGTTAAAGAAAGAAAACAAAAACTAAATAAAATTTTTAGGGGAGGCATGGTAATTATATGTTAGTAACTTTCAAATATTAAAAGTATACAACTGGAAAGGTTGCTTCCTTGCTCAGGATAATTCATGATCATTAGTAATTTCCCATATTCAGAGCATAAATATCTTGAAAGTTCAAATTTTTCAGCAATATCACACTGCCTTCATCAGTGACTAATGTTAATAACGTGATACCAGTGGGTAAAGCCATTAGTGTAGTCAGAGAGAAATTAGGGCCAGAAAATGCTCTGAAATCTAGATGTGACCTTCTTATTGAACATATCTGTGACTCGTTGAAACTGTGTTTGGACAGCACATATTTTATCAATAATTGCAATTTTACCAACAGAAACAGGGAGCTGCAATGGGGTCCCCAGTCTGACCAGTAGTTGCCAATTTATACATGGAGTTATTTTTGAAAAAGACCTTGGAATCAGCCAAGAACCCACTAGCTGTGTAGTTCAGATATGTGGATGATACCTTGGCTGAACTACACAAGTACCATGTTCAGGAGTTATCTGATCATCTCAACTCCATTGACACACATGTTCAGTTCACTTCAGAACAAGAAGAAAATGGCAAACTGCCATTCTTGAACATGTGTATACATGTAAATGATGATGGATCAACCAAGGTTACTGTGTATAGAAAACAACCAGTACCTCAACTTTTTTCCAGTCACCATCTGGAACACAAGAGATCAATCAGACCAAAGTCATCACATCAGAGGACATCACGTGGAAAGAAGGTGAAGGAGGTGATTGTAATACGACAGGGGAGGCCCACACTAATCAGGGAGGAGAGGCTTGAATTACCACCCATCTGCACCAGTCTCCTCATATCACCTGAACATTATATAATGATCAACATTAGTTGCTGATGAAGGCAGTAAAATATTGGTAAAAATTTTGAACTCAAAAGATATTTATTTTATGCTCTGAGTATGGGAAATTACTAATGATCATTATTAAAAGTATTATCTAATTTGTATTATTAAAAATAATATTCTTACCTTATTTAGTTATTTTTCATTTTTATGCTCTTTCTTATGTTACTCTTCATTTCTTAGTTAATTTTATATTGTGATATATTTTTGCTCATTTTTGTCCATTTCTGAAATTTATGCATTTAGGTTGAAGTACGGGAACTGTTAATAGTTTTTATGGTTGAATTATATGTTGAATAAATTTAATTTAATACAAGATATTTATTAGTGTGATTTTAATTATGCTTTCAAAAAAAAAGAAAGAATTTTATGCTATTTACTGAAACAAGAACTGACTGGGGAAAAAAATTCAGTTAAAAAGGTTGATTAAGGAACATTTTTTTCCCTTCATAATGGACCTTCCGTAAGGGCCTCAACAGCATCCTTTGATTACATGTACTTTTTTGTTACAGAATTTCTTTCTACTTCTACCACAGTTTTACCCATAATTCTTTAGAAGGAAGTCAGAAAAAATGACTATATACAGTATTGTTGTAGTCTCTATAACTAGACTTTGGTCTATCAAAGAAAGAGTGGTATGAAAACATGTGATCTGAGGTCTGTAGTATTCAGCATAGTTGGAGGTCACAGAGTACAAAGTGTGTTCATTTACATAGAAATTGACATTCACAGGGAAATATAATAGCGTTATACATTTTTGTAAATGTTGTCGCAGCTTTTTATTTCAGTGTACCAAATTACATACAAGTTCTTTTGATAACTGTGTAATGAGGAAACCCCATGGACTTCAATTTTCGTTTCGTTATTTAATATTTCGTTTCATTAAAGTTTATGTTGTGATTTTAAATGTTTGGCGGACTTTGTAGTGCCATCTAACGTCTTAGTTTTGGGACACGTGATTCCGCCTGGGTATATATACAAGCCAACTGTGGCTGCTATGGTGGTGTGTTAAGAAGTGGCATAGTGTGAAGACGTCCCCTGCAGTGTAGCAGTATAACCACCATGCCAGAGCAAGCACATTTGGTCGTATTTCATTGGACAGGAGAGAGCCAGGCCAGGGAATCAGAAAAGAATAGGGACAAGGTCTTTTGTCGACCAAAAGCCTGGCGCTACAAGGCTCGTTCAAGAAACGCAGAGGTCTTGTGGTAATACACGTTTTAGACTGAGGATATATCTTATTTCATCATTTCGCACTGTCTTCTCTCTCTGTCAATCTCAATCGGATAACAACGCGACTCTGCGACCAAGTCGGCAACCAGAGGAAGACCAGTTGGCGACTGTGCAACCAAGTCGGCGACCAGAGGAAGACCAGTCGGCGACTCTGCAACCAAGTCGGCGACCAGAGAAAGACCAGTCGGTAACCCTGCAACTAAGTCGACGACCAGAGGAAGACCAGTCTGTGACTGCGAACCAGTCAGTGACTGTGACCGAGACCGTAACAAGTCGGAGACCCAATCAGCGACCAAGACTGCAACCAGTCGGCGACCCTGCAACTGCAACCAAGTCTGCGACCAAGACTGCGACAAGTCAGCAACCCAGTCAGTGACTGCGACCGAGACTGCGACAAGTCGGCAACCAAGACTGCGACCAGTTGGTGACCAAGACTGCGACCAGTCAGCGACCCTGCGACAAGACTCTGACCAGTTGGCGACCAAAACTGCAACCAGTCGGTGACCCTGCGACAAGTCGGCGACTGCAACCAGTCAGCAACCCTGCAACAAGTTTGCGACCCAGTCGGTGACACACAAGAAGCCAGGAATAAGAATGTGTCCCGCTGAGGTAGAAGTCTGTCACACTCTGGAGTGCCAGTCCTCAGACAGATTCAGCGGGGTATCACTCCAAATACAAGACCTATCTTAAAGAACCTGAGATAGTGAGACTCGGAGCAGTGTTGCCGAGGGAGTATTCCGCTACAACTGTATATTTCAAAGTAATGTTATTTACACATCATAGATAACTCATTTTGACCATGTAAATCAGGTAGAAAGTTAGGTGAAGTGTATGCTCACGAAAAGTTAAGTTCAGCTGCAAATTGCATAGATGCAGATCTGCCATCACAAATGCACCAGCAGATCGGGGTCTGTGCAGTTTGCTAGGAGTAATCAGTAGAACAAACAACACAGACTGTGATCTGCCAACATATGCAAGAAGATAGCCGATACCACAGCGACAAGGGATGCTGTGCAGGCAGCTCTCAAAGACAGATCGAGATTGGAGAGCAAAGGAATGGTTGCAGAAGAGAGTGATGAGGCGACTAATCTTCCGCAGAGAACCTTGAAGAGGCTGGTTGTTACTTCGATGTTGTATGATGGGACGACACCCTTTTTGGATTTTATCACTCACTTCGAGATATGCTCGACCCTATATTCGTGGACAGAGGAAGAAAAGAAACTGTATTTAGGTGTCGCACTGAGAGGTCAAGCACAGCAATTGTTGGCAGTGCCTGAGAAGAAGTCGTATGCTAAATTAGTTGATGCTCTGAAGCAGAGATTCACACCCCCGAATCAGACTGAGTTATACAGAGTTCAGCTAAGGAGTAGAATTCGCAAGAACAGAGAATCCTTACCAGAGGTTGCGCAGGCTATACGGTGGCTTGCGACTTTAACTTACCCTGAGGCGAGCTTTCTTTTGGTTGATACACTCGCTAAAGAACAATTCATTGAGGCCCTGGATGATTCTGACATGCACTTAAAGGTACAACAGGCAAGACCTGTTACGATTAATGATGCAGTACAGATAGCTGTCGAGTTAGAGGCGTTTGCTACAGCTGAGCTTCAACGGCAGGTAGGGAAAAGGCATGTCCGTGGTGTGTCGACTCAGGAAGAGGAACAAGGGCCAGCAATCAGAGAACTAGAGAGCAAATGATGGAGCTGATAAGATTGGTCGCTGAACTAACGACTGAAGTAAGGAGTACCAAGCAATCGAGGAAAGTCCCAGAGCGACGCAGAAACAGAAACTATAACGAACTTGTTTGCTACAGGTGCAGACAGCTGGGACATTTCAAGAATGACTGCCCTGCTAAGAACTTATGTAACAGTAACTCGCAACTGACCCCGCAGTCGACGGGTCGCATGAGATACGACAGGAACGAGTGGCAGAGACGCAAGAGGAATAAAGTTACTTATCGACTTGGAAACCGATCGTCGGATGCTGACATCAGGTTATATGTAGAAAGCACTATCGAAGGGACTGGTGTCGATCTCCTGATTGATACAGGTGCGACCGTAACTATCCTATCTAGAGAAGTCTGTAGGAGGATCAAATCGGAGAAAAGACCAAACCTGATTCCTGTGAGAGGGAAAATCAGTCTCGCAGATGGTAGACCTATGTCGGTAGACGGGAAGGCACTTTTCGAAATAAGCCTACATGGTGTTCGTCGATGACATAAAATGCTGGTTGCTGACATCCCAGCAGAGGGAATACTTGGATTAGACTTTCTCAAATTTAATTCATGTCTGCTTGATGTTAACAAGAGTTGCCTTTCCATCGGCAAGAAAAAAATTTACATTGTAAGTTTGAAGGACAAGTAGGATGCACCAGGATAATCGTCATTGAGACAGTGAACATTCCAGCGATGCATGAAATGATCATTCCAGGAAAATTTGACAAGCTGTCGCCTTCAGCAGTGCCGGAAATTGGAGTGATTGAGCAGTATCAGAAGTTTGGAGAGTGCTACATCTTAGTCTCGAGAAGGCTAGTCAGATCCGGGGAAGGAATTTGCTCATGCGGATACTGAATGTGACTGCAGACAACCAGACACTCTATGCTGGGACAAGCATAGCTGTCTTAGAAGAAGTCGGAGAAGTCATTGACTTAGATAGGAGTGCGACTGTTCATTGTCTTCAAAACAAGGAGTTGCACGATGGTGGAGAAATTCACAGTCAAGCTATTGTTCCACGAGAAAAGAGGAATGATATTCTACGCATGATGCACAACTCATGAAGTGAAGGACACCTTGGCATCAGAAAAACTCTAGAGAAGATCAGAAAAGAGTATTACTAGGTCGGACTTCAGAAAGATGTGCAACTGTGGTGCCATAGATGTGAGGCCTGTGCGAAACGAAAGTCGCCAGGACAGAAAAGGCAAGCTCCAATGCAGCTGATTTTGTCAGGGGTTCCAATGAAACGCATAGCTGTTGACATCTTAGGGCCACTTCCGAAAACCGAATATGGAAACGTTTATATTCTCCTGATTGCTGACTACTTTACAAAATGGACTGAGATATTCCCAATGCCTTGTCAGGAAGCTACAGTTGTCGCAAAACTGATAGTAGAGGAAGTCATCACATGTTTTGGTGTACCATGACAGATTCACACGGATCAAGGTCAACAGTTCGAGAGTGAGCTCTTTCGTGAAATGTGTTGACTCCTTGAAATCGAGAAAACTAAGACCCGTCCGTACCATGCGCAAGGCGACTGCATGGTGGAAAGGATGAACCGAACGCTATAGGACATGCAATCAGCTTTCGTCAAAGAACGACAAAGAGACTGGGACGAGCACCTCCCATACCTAGCGATGGCATACTGCTCTACAGTGCATGAAACCTCAGGTTTAACTCCCAATTTCATGATGATGGGAGGGGAGGCAGACTTACCATTAGATGTTGTGTTTGGAAAACCACCTGATCAATGTTACTGTAGTTCGCATGAATGGATTCAATCATTAGAAAGAAGATCAGAAATTTCACGTCGTTTCACCAGAAACAACTTGCAGAGCATTATGCGGAGACAGAAGCGCTATTATGATAGCAGGTCCAGATGGGAGAGATTTCAGGCAGGCGATCTTGTCTGGTTGTTTTCACTGAAAAGAAAAAGGGGAATTTCGCCGAAATTACAGACATGGTGGTATGGGCCCTACGAAGTCATTGACAGGTTGAGTGACGTTAATTACAGAGTTAAATGCGGTAGATATTGGAAGCCCCTCATAGCACATGTGGATCGCTTAAAGAGGTATTAGGAACGTAATGAAGTCACTGAAGAAGTGAGGGAATTGGACTCTGAGACTTCGGAATGTATTGATAAGGATCAAGGGAACGACGACCAGGATGATGCCAGTCTTGTTGCGCCTTACCCCATCAACACCATGACAGGAGTTCTCCCAGTGAACAACAGCAACAATGAAGAGTCAAGAACAGCTGGCGATGTGCGACCTAGGAGACCAAGGAAACTACCCAAGAAATTGGAAGCATTCTGTGTGAACTTTAATAATCTGGAACAGTAAAGCAAATGCATTCAGAACATCCTTTTATGATTAGCTGATATTGTGTTTTCTTGTGATTTAACTGATCTTATTTATTTATTTTCTTTCTTGATCATTTGTATGTGCATGGAAGCACATTTAAGTGGAGGCATGGGTTGTGTAACGAGGAAACCCCATGGACTTTAATTTTCATTTCGTTATTTAATATTTCGTTTCATTAAAGTTTATGTTGTGATTTTAAATGTTTGGTGGGTTTTGTAGTGCCATCTAATGTCTTAGTTTTGGGTTACGTGATTCTGCCTGGGTATATATACGGGCCAACTGTGACTGCTATGGTGGTGTGTTAAGAAGTGGCATAGTGTGAAGACGTCCCCTGCAGTGTAGCAGTATAACCACCGCGCCAGTGCAAGCACATTTGGTCATATTTCATTGGACAGCTGAGAGCCAGGCCAGGGAATCGGAAAAGAATAGGGACAAGGTCTTTTGTCGACCAAAAGCCTGGCATTACAAGGCTCATCCAAGAAACACAGGTCTTTTGGTAATACACATTTTAGACTGAGGATATATCGTATTTCATCATTTTGCACTGTCTTCTCTCTCTGTCAATCTCAATCGGATAATGACGCGACTCTGCGACCAAGTCAGCGACCAGAGGAAGACCAGTTGGCATCTCTGCAACCAAGTCGGCGACCAGAGAAAGACCAGTCGGCGACTCTGCAACCAAGTCGGCGACCAGAGGAAGACCAGTCAGCGACTGTGTGACCCAGTCAGTGACTGCGACCGAGACTGTGACAAGTCAGAGACCCAATCAGCAACCAAGACTGTGACCAGTCAAAAACAAGTCAGCGCAACAAAGTCTGTGACCAAGACTGACAAGTTGGTGACCAGTCGGTGACCAAGACTGCGACAAGTCAGTGACCCTGCGACAAGACTGCAACCAGTTGGCGACCAAAACTGTGACCAGTTGGTGACCCTGCAACAAGTTGGTGACTGCGACTGAGTTGGTGACCAAGACTGCGACCAGTTGGTGACCCTGCAACAAGTTTGCGACCCAGTTGGTGACTGCGACCCAGTTGGTGACACACAAGAAGCCAGGAATAAGATGGTATCCCACTGAGGTAGAAGTCTGTCCCACTCTGGAGTGCCAGTCCTCAGACAGATTCAGCGGGGTATCACTCCAAATACAAGACCCATCCTAAAGAACCTGAGATAGCAAGACTCTGAGCAGTGTAGCCGAGGGAGTATTCTGCTACAACTGTTTATTTCAAAGTAATGTTATTTACACATCATAGATAACTCATTTTGACCATGTAAATCAGGTAGAAAGTTAGGTAAAGTATATGCTCACGTAAAGTTAGGTTCAACTGCAAACTGCATAGACGCAGATCTGCCATCACAAATGCACCAGCAGATCATGGTCTGTGCAGTTTGCTAGGAGTTGTTGTTGTTGTTGTAGGGCTTAACACCATTTTTCAGCACACGATAGGCTATACATGGTGGCCAGTATTAATGGTGGAGGAAGAAACTGGGAAATAACCGGAATGAACCACCGACCCACGAGAAGCTACTGGCAAGCTTTCTCACATATCAACATTTGCCGATTGCTATGAGTAATCAGTAGAACAAACAACACAGACTGTGATCTGCCAGCGTATTATGCAATAGCAGATTAGGGTCTGTGTTGTTTGCCATTTCAACTGACTTATAGTCAATATTTAGTCATTTAAAATGTTGAAGCAAGTCTGCGATTACAGGAATAAAAATATATAATTTTTTAAAATAGTAATAATAACAAAAATAATATCATTACTTTAAAATAACTTTTTATATTTATTTTATTTTATTGATCCTCAGTGATAAAAATAATGTGATGATACCTTGTACAAACCTATAGGTTTATGAATGGGTGACTATGATTCTGGATGCAGCCCAGGAACTGGTAGAGGTAGAGATAGCAATAGAAGACTTAGCTGTCAAAATGGAAAAGTAAAGTGAAGAGTTTAGGTGGATTCAGTTTCTGGTTGGAAATGGAACCTCAACCCTGTCCAAACATGTTTTATGACCCTTTTCTAGTGATAACATTGTTATTTTTATAACCATAAAGACAAATATAAATATGGTTGCTCTTGGGTTTGCTGCCAGCTTCTGAAAATATTCCTATGATAACAGAATGCTTTATAATGTTGATGATCAGATTGCTGACATTGACATTGTGACAGTTTGTAAGATGAACTAAGTACTTAAGCTATGGGTAGTTTCTCTGCAATGCAATTAATGTCAAGTACCCTTGCTTTCAGAATACTCTGTATGATTATAAGGGTTGCACAACAATCTCATTAGTATGCACCTTACTACAGGACTACTATTACATTATTTACATAGTTCAGTCTGTACTCTTGTACACATGTAACTACTGTTAAATAATGAACTTAGACATCACAGTCAGTACTGTTGTAGACATATAACTACTATTAAATAATGTACCTAGATAACTCAGTCTGTACTACTGTAGACATGTAACTACTGTTAAATAATGCATGTAGACATCACAGTTAGTACTGTTGTAGACATGTAACTACTATTAAGTAATGCATCTAGACATCACAGTCAGTACTGTTGCAGACATATAACTACTATTAAATATTACACCTAAACAACAGTCAGTACTGTTGTAGACATGTAACTGCTATTAAATAATGTACCTAAATAATGTACCTAGACAATGCAGTCAGTACTGTTGTAGACATGTAACTACTATTAAATAATGTACCTAGACAGCAGTCAGTACTGTTGTAGACATGTAACTACTATTAAATAATGTACCTAGACATCACAATCTGTACTGTTGTAGACATGTAACTACAATTAAATAATGTACCTAGACAGCACAGTCTGTACTGTTGTTGATGCAGATCTACTGTTGTATAATTTACCTAGAAATCAGTCTGTGATGTTGTAGACAGAGATCTACTAATACATAATGTACCTATAGATCAGTCTGTCCTGTTGTACACAGAGATCTACTTTACATAATGTACCTGGAGATCACAGTCTATGCTGTTGTAGAAAGAGATCTACTGTTACGTAATGTACCAGAAATCACAGCCTGTGCTGTTTTAGACAATTCAGTTGTTACATAATGTACCTAAAGATAAGTCTGTTCAGTTGTAGATAGAGATCTACTGTTACATAATATACCTGGTGATTAGAGTATGATGTTTTAGATGGAGATCTGCTGTTACATGATGTACCTGGAGATCAGTCTGTGCTGCTGTCCATGTCTCATACCTCAAATTTCTGTATTGCACACCCAGCCTTGAACTACTTTTATTCAATGATAGTACACTTTCAAAATATCAGGAATGATTTATTGACATATATTTTAAACTATTAATTTTAAGAAATGCAGTCCTATTGGGTGAAAATGGCCACTTTTGCAGCTGGGGATAATAGGGAAGTACCATAAGTAAGCAAGGAGTTTGTGGGCATTTCACACTTCATGGTACATATATCTACTGCCAAGAAATTAGATTTGGGGCTGACAACAATATTTTGGACAGAATGTTTGACAGTGTGTTCTCAGATCAAGCATGTGTGCAAAGTGACACCAAATATGACAGTCTTAGATGAAGCTGGTGTGCAAAGTGACACCAGATTTGACAGAGAGAGACCAAGTAATCTTCAGCTGAAATCTTGTCTCGAAAGTTTAAAATTCCAGACACAGGAGGAAAGGCTTAAGGAGTCATGTCAGGATTCAAAGCATGGTTAATAATGCCCTGGTCTTGAGAGAAAATTTTACCCCTGTTAATTAGATGCTTAAATTGATGCCTACCTGGTTACTTTAATGAAACTAGATGGTTTGTACCATGAACCATTTACTCTTAACAGCGACAGCACAGCTATAGATAGAAAATTACGGGACAGTAACTACAGATACAGCATTCGATCTTCAAATGAGTTTGCTAATTGCGGCAAGGTTCTGAATTCTGGGCATCTTGACCTTAAACAAAAGGTCTATGAAATTAAATAACAAATGACTTCTGAACTGTTCACCCATTAATCTCCTTCCCAGTTGCAGCATTGATGACACAGAGAAGAGACATTCCACAATGTAAAAATATCTTCATATTGTTTTTGTAAGGAGCAAGTTTAAGTGGAGGAAATTTCAATTTGTTTATTAATATTACTGAGAAATCAAACTCGTTCAGTAAATCAGAGGATAAATGTGACAAACACTTGCAACATAAAGGCAGACCAATTGCAGAGAGCAGCAGTTGTTTTGACTGTGATGCAAATTTAAAAGAATTACATTGTGTTACAATGTTGTTGAGACTTTTTTCATCACTGGGCCACAAGCAGGGAATTGTGTGTTGGTTTACATTTTAAGTTTGTAGAAAATAAAGAGAAGAAAACAGAACAATATTTGGTAGAATATTCTTGTTAAAAATATCCAAATGATTATTAAAATTTTGCTGTGCATGTTAGAAAGAGAATGAATCTTCGTTTTGTTAAAAAATATATGCTTAAATCATACATGCCAGCCATTGTAATCATTATGCCTTTTTGCACCTAATTATGTTATATGCTTGCCTGTATTTGATTACACTTTTCTAGTGTATTGAAAAATAATAATAAAGCAATAAAAAGTTGTGTTTGTCACTTTTATTATCTTTTCTTTAAATCCACTCATGATATAAATTTGAGAAAATTGTTAAAGGAAAGACTGCTTAATAAGATTAGAGTAAGAGTTAATTTGTCCATCTTATACTTTCCTAATTTTTTATTTAAAGCAATTGTATATGACTTGTTTACAAGACAACAGATGGGTTTCTTTAACTTGAAACTTCGTCTTGCTGATTCATTATATATATAACCAAGTTAATTAGCAGACCAGTCTGTATGTTTAAAGAAAATGGCACCAGATGTTAAGTGAAAAAAGCTTAAATGGTTTAACTTTTGGATGAAAATTGTTAGAGCTGATGGTTCTTTTTAAACTTCAAAACATGTTGGATCAGAAACAGAACAAATCAACACTACTTTACAAATTTGAAAGAAGAATATGAGAGTGATGTAATAGAGCACTTGGATTGAGCACGTCATAATGCTTATTGCAGGATTTCTTGACTTCATGATCATTAAATGAAATACTAGTTAAAGCAAGTATGGAATATAAATAATAATGTCTGTACATCTTGTGCTGTATTCTGGTTGTAATGGTTTTTGTCAACTAAATTGATAGGCTGAAGATCCAGGTTAATAGCAAAAAGAAATATATATTTTTCATAGTGTCCAGCAATTATGGCATGTAATGTATAGATTACATTTTTTAAACTCATATGCTTTTTTGCCATTTATTATGCAAAAATTATGCTTATATCTCTCTTTGGATTGGCATGTATGTTAAATTTTCACTTTTAAGTTCCATGTATAACTAATTTTTTGGCATGAAAACAAAACTAAAGAGTTTGAAAGTACTGTAAATTAATGATCTTTCTGTATGAAATTGAATGTATTTAATTACTGTTATTCTGTGAAAGTTGCCATGAAATTTGCTTGGAAGCAGAGTGTATATTCAGTAAGTCGGTTGTGTGAAAGTTGCCATGAAATTTGCTTGGAAGCAGAGTGTATATTCAGTAAGTCAGTTGTAACAAAAAGGGTCACTTACTGGCCCAAAACCTATTTTCCACTTTGAGAAATAAGGAAAAATACATTTGCCTGTGTCTTCATTTTAAATTTGTTCATAGGTCCCAGACAGAACTTTTAAAAATTCAGTGCTAAAGGTTTGGTAAAGTACCATGCCTAACTGTATTTATATACATCACATGGTGATTTTTCAGAGGATTGTACAATATCTTTCATAAAATAACAAAGTGTCTGCCTTGGATGCGTGAGATCACAGGTTCTAACCCTGGCCAAGCCATACGAAAGACTTATAAAAATTATACTAACAGCTGCCTCGCTAGGTGCTCAGCAATAAGAGGTTAGTATTAGAACTGGTTGGCCTGGTGTCAGAATGATGTGACTGGGTGGAACAACATGATACATGTCTGCAGCATGATGCCCCAGTGCTAGACATCACTATAAACTGCCACACTGCAGACATTATAGTGATATGACTGAGAAATTTTTAAAGCTACATTAAAAATCCAGATCACACACACCAATATTTAATTTTTTATTAAATATAAATTTTAAACAGTGAAAAGATTGTGTGACTAAAAATGGGGATATGTAATAAATACAAAACCATATAAATGTTTTGTTCCAAGTCGGGGGAGAGAAATTTTTTATACAGCATAGGAACATAATGTCTCGGCCAGACAGCCACAACATATTCCAACGCTGTATAAAACTTATTCTTTCCACACCTTGGAACAAAACAGGTAGTTTTGTCTACACGTTATACTGAGGTGCTTTAGTGTTAGAGACCACTTTGCTGTACTCTGATTTTCTCTAGAAAAGATGTTTCATTTCTCTATTAAAGCCCCACTTATTAGGTCATCAACAGACAAATTAGCATAGAATATTTGCACGGGTATTGCCCCAGTTTCTGTATCATGACGACATTCACCTTGCTAGCATAGCCAAGTGATATAGTGAATGCAAAACTAGTATTTTAATAAGTCCATGCTACTTAACTAGTTTTGCATTGACTATATAAGTCCAGATGCTACTTAGCTAAATTATTCAAATGACATATCTATTAGACATGATTTACACATTTACTTCTTTGAAATTACATTGAGGATAATACTCACTTGTATTGTAGTTATGTTGAATAATTTAAAAGTACATAGATCACAAAAGTCACAAGTGTGTACAGTGAACAGTGAGTTCCTTGCCCTCAGGCATGTTAATTTTTCCATGGAGTTTCTTTGCTGACATGTATTGCTATCCACAGTATATAATTGGGGGAGAGGATACAGTTATCACTACAGTGTATATGTATTTTTATGTCTGTCCATAACCCATATGCCTGTGTCCATCATCATTATCATTTATTGAGCATAATTCTCAGACTGTTCAAGGTAACCATTTGAAACCTAGTACACAGATTGGACTTCTGGTGCAGATTTGCTTTCTGCTATTCTCAATTCTTAAGTTTCACCATTTTTACTGTTTTTATCCATTTGCCTATTCATCATTCGTCCATAATGTATGGACCAAATTTCTTGATGCCCATCACTTCCCTGTATAACTTGCTAATACAAACTTTCTGTATATGAAATATCTGACAAACTTTCTATGTATGAAATCTTTGTCTCCTAGCAGACATTTTGGTAGAGCTGAGGATGTAGATGTCTCTAATCCCCTGATAATAATACAGGGTGATATAGTTGTATTTATCTCTGTCTGTAAACCTTTTCATTTCACAACTCACAATCCAGTCAAGATATTTCTACCATACTTGGTACAGATGTAGAGCAAGTATTTTTTTTTATATTTTTTTTTTTACAATGGAGACAAGTAGTATCAAGCATAGTACCATGGATACTAAAGTAAGTAGTATACAAGTTGAGAGTGCTGGACCATAGGGTGTGTTCGGTTTATTTACATGTGGGGAACCAGAGGATATGTCGTCTCCAGATTACTCTTGTTCAGTGTTGTGAAAAACAGTTGTTTATACCACTCTGTTTCACAGTTGTCAAAATGAAAATAATGTTTTTTTTTAGTTTGGTTTGAACAGCACTTTGAATACATATTGGCAACACAGTGCCTATAAAACTGAACCTAACTGCCGTTTTCAATTATGCATTGAGGCAGCCAGACTGGGTTGTATTGGACAGGTTTCGAACCTGTGACCCTTGAGTTGAATCTGATGCTTTACTAAATATGTTTCTGAAGCTCCTTTAAAAAGAAATGAATATAACATAGTTATGTTTTCATTGGCCACCTCTAGGACTTATAAAAAATTGGTTGTATAAAAAGGAAGATGTTTAATAGAGGTATCTGTTTAGCTGGAAATGATAAAGCACTCCTTCACTGTAAGATCCTTCATTATAATGTGGTTTCTGTCATATTGTAAGTATGGTTGTCACTCCCATTTAATTAAGTGATAGTAAAATTATATGTATCATGTCCTCTTATAAGGTATTCTCATTGTAAGGTGGTATACACTATGGCTACCAAGAACAGTGTTAAAATCAAAGAGTACTGTATATGTATCATGCCCTTCATATAAGGTTATCTCACTATAAGTTGTAGGGGCCCCGAGTGGTCTAAAGCGCTCTTCGTTACGGATCACTGCCATCTCACCTCTGTCTGCGTGGGTTCGAGTCTAAGATTCGGCGAATGTGGATATGTGAGAAAGCTTGCCAGTAGCTTCTCGTGGGTCGGTGGTTCTTTCCGCGGATTTCCCGGTTTCTTCCTCCACCATTAATACTGGCCGCCATGTATAGCCTATAGTGTGCTGAAAAATGGTGTTAAGCCCTACAACAACAACAACTATAA